>JACSZP010008484.1:0-24156 GCA_016161895.1 Pinna nobilis | reverse complement strand
AAAACTATCAAAACTCATATTTCTTTACAGTAGCAGTCGAATGGATTACCATGCTTTCACTCTTTCTCATTTCTAAAGATTTTACTTAAATGTAACTCCAAGATTCTAAAAGAAATTTGCAATTTAACATGATGAGGTTTATCTTGAAATTTTATTACTTAAATAAATTTTGATAAGTACTGGATGATTAACTTTGGTTTTCACACTACAGAATAGTATTCCATACTACCACACAGAGTTAAATCTCTCCCAAAAGTTTTCTGACAAATTCCATCTCTACACAGAGAACAAAATAACTTGGCTTTGTTTGTGTTCTTACTATCACACACTCTTAAATGTCAGTTAATTCAATTACAGACAAGAATCTAAGCTTGATGTAAAGTAATTTGTAACTGGAAATCTAAATGTGGGCACTGAAGTGTTTTACCTCGCTATTCTAGTTTGCCTATAAAGATGATGTACAGTAAACTGAGTCTCTAAAGATGACTTTTTTTGCTCCTGTTAAGAGACTTTGTGTTTTGTTTGTTTTGGGTTTTTTTTTCTGCTGGGGAGGGGGAGGGGCATAGGGTAACTCTCCAAGCTTAGACTCTTTTGAAGAACCGTTAATACACAGAATCAAAATTTAATGATAACTGGACGGTAGTCTCTAAAGACACCAGAAGTGAACCTTGCCTCATGCATGTCTTATTTTTTTTCTCTTCATTGGTTGCTATAAGTTACTGTTTTCAACAGCCTTTCAGTCATAAGCTGGCATCTAATATACAGGTACATGTATGTATAGTATTGATTTCAGAAAGAATTTATTTTACATGGATACACAAGCAGGATGTATGTCTCAAAATAGTTCATGCATTATTTCATTAACCTCAGGAAATACAAAAAAAATGAGTGAAAGAGAATAAACTTAAAAACAAGAAATGCGATAAAATCTTTACAACCTAAATAACAATTATAATGGTAAAATCAATTTATACCCAAGTTCAGTTTCTGTAAAAGAAATTGGACTATTGATTAAAAATAGAGTATGTTCTTTTTATTTCTGACTTCACTTATGGCTTTTTCATGTTCAAAATAAAAACAGATTGAAATACGCAATGTGACAATACAGTCTTAGAGAATTTTTGTGTAAAACTAATTAAAAAAAACCTAAGATAGAAAGTTAAGATGAATTTTGATAATATTTTCTGTCAGTAATAATTAGAAAAAGAACTCTCAATATGACAAAAGTAATCACTGATGAGATCCACACTGAGAGAATTACTCTTTATATTGCTTCTGCACATCCAGGATTTTTATCGGGGGTGAGGGGTGGTGGGTTTGAAACACTCTGACACTCCCCTCTAGATATGTGCATGAAGTGGCACCATTTCTAATGTCATAACACAGCACACAATGTCATAATACAACCTCAATCTACGTCATAATTAAACCAATTTCAATGTCATAGTACAACCAACTTCAGCCACTTTCAATGTATTTCAATGAAACAGCCACTTCCAAAATCATCATACAACCACCTGATGAAATATGAAATCAAATGACAAATGACATTTCCTTCAACCTTTCAACACAACAAACCATAATAGACTGGTCCATGGCAATAGAAAAAGGGCATACCATTTAAATACTTAGGGGGGAAAGGTTGTCATCTTTCCTCATATTGTTCTACATACACATGTACATGTAGTCAATTTCTAGAGCATCTGCTGATTCTTATTGAGTGAGAGAGTTGCTCGTTCATTCCAAGAAGGTCAGAGGTTTTTACGATGGTTCATGATAAAACTGGATACTACCGTTACAATGAAAGATTGTTAAAAGTGAAACATTCTCACCACAAAAACAGACCATCTGGTCGTCCTATCATGGGATGCTTAGCAGTGACCAAATCAATATATGTGTTCTAATAGAATAAGATATATATGTTTCCTCATTAGAAATATGACAGAGAGTGACTAAAATTTGAACTACAGGTAAGTAAGGACTTTAAATGCAGCAACCTTGAACACACAAAGTAGGGAAATTCTGAGCTGTTTCAGCCATTGTTCTCAAGTATCTGTAATTCCTAGTCAGAAATAGATTTTGAGGCTGCATATTTACTGAATCTGTAGAAGTTGAAAGAATTCTCTGTTTCAACAATGTTAATTCCTATGGCATTTCAGAATGGCCATAAAACTTGATTTTGTAGCTGAGTTCATGACTGCAAAAACTGTGAGTAAATTCTGTAAATTCTAGCACAATTTTATTGAAAACGCCCCACTGAGAAAACGTGATTTCTGCCCAGCAGCAGTAATGTTACATACATATCAGGAATTTCTAGTATACCACCATATCTTACTCGTGAAGAATATCTGTGTTGTGGTACCAATTTATAAAGAGTATCGAGTACGATACTATAACATGTTGTTTATAAAATATCGCTCATGGTATACATGTTCACAGATGGTAAAATATATCATTCATGATATAATAAAATATCATAATACTGCATTATCGCATATGATATAGCGAATCAGTAGAATATCACATATGATACGTATACACTGAGTTAACAGAGCCAATGTGATACATGTATCATTTCTTACATTAAGGCGTGACATAATGCCCTTAACTCCCCACTTTGTACTCAGTTGATCACATTCGAAATTATGAATCACTTGAATACCATATATGATACATTGTGTTAATACAGCCATAGAATAGAATTTTATTCATGACACAGTAACATATCCAAATATCACTTAGAATACAAAGAAAATGTACGTTATGACTTACAGAGATTAAATAAATGGATGGATTGAGGTGACAACTTAACTCTCTTCATGCAGGATGCAATGTTTCGCTAACAGTAGCTCATAAGTTCTATTGTGATGGGTCAACTGAAAACATTTGTGCATGCTTAATTAAGTTATTAAACAAAGCAAGAGTCATGACAAGTCAACATGAAACTTTTGAACATGCTTAATTATATATTAAGAAGGACTCTTAGAACATCAGTGAAATATTGGGTCCGTAATAACACTAAATTTACGTATTAGCACTACTGTATAATGTTCACTCGTAAAGTCCTCTTCCTTATTATCTTGCTGTTACCTGCTTATTCTAGAAATTCATGCAACAAAATACCAAAATTTATTCAAAACCAAAACTGGTCAAAATGACAACTCTGATAGGTGTTGACTGGACTAAAAGTGAAAATATGACAAAAGAAATGTGTTTATTGAATTCACATAAACTAAAATACATCTTCAAATTTAGGCTAGTTTATTTATTCCTTGTCATGAACGTGTAGAAATGTCAGTTTGTGGCAACAGAGATGAAAACTGATAAGAGTATCTGAACATGATACATACGACTGAGGTAGCAAATATCAACATGCATCTCATAACTTACACATATTTAAAAAAAAAAAAGAAGATATTCAACATGACAGAATTTTATCAGATATGTACATTCCATAACAAATTTTAAAATTCTACAGATTTGTGGGTGATAACATTTTAAATTTATGAATCCCTGTTTTTTTTCCATGAGCATATAAAAATGATAACCATATTATGCATTTACTGAAACTAAATCTTGTCTTATCATGTGCCATTTTTTACATATTTTCTCTTGGTTATCATGCCGATGGTGATTCAAATTTCCCTGTTTCGCATAAAACAGAAGAATTTCAAAATTAATCAGAATTCTTGTTTAATATACTTTCATTAAAAGTCCCACTCAATTATTTGTTGTCATGAAGATTTGAAAATAAAAACAAAGAGAACAAAAATAATTGAATACAAAATTGAGCAGAAAATGTACATTAACTTTTAGCATTTGTCAGATATTTTTCCCATCATCTAATTGGTCATTGTTCAATGTATACAGTTGTGTCTAATACTAATTGATGTAAAAATTACAGTAAACATCATGCAAAAATAATACCATAAAGGTCAGTTAAATGTCTAGCAGTATATTGTAAACAGTCTCCGTCATTATTTGAAGGAATGGAATTATGAATTACCAATAATGAAAACTTTAGAGAGAAAGACCACAGCTCTTTAAATGAGCACTGGCACGTTTTTTCTTTGTTACCCCCATACCAATGAAAGAGGATAGTTCAGTAAGTCTTAGAAAATCCTTAGAGGTGAAATTTGCAATAATGACCATCACAAAAAGTGCATTGGTGACCATCACACACATACAAAACAAAAAAACAATGTGCACATACATTGGACCTGATAGACAAAACAGCACATAAAGAAAGACAGGACAGTAGGCTAGCTAAGTGAACACTGGGATATAAGTATGCTGAAGAAGACAGACTTCAATGATGAAAGTGCTAACATGATATGGCACATTACTACAATACAAGATACAATCTAATCAAATAACAATTCTGTAGGATTTTCTCAAATACACAGAAATCATAGTGTTCAATATATTATGACAGAGTTATAACACAAATTAGTCCTCGCTCTCTGCACAATGGCAGGGACTTATACATGAAATACAAATTAGTATTCCCCACTTACTGGCAAAAGTTGAACTTTTGCAAAATACATGTACATTCACTTTGTATACTAATAGAGAGTTTGAACATGATTTTGTTTAAAAATTTAGCATTCAATGAAAACTAACAGAGTTCAAAAGGAAAATCAAGACATATCGAAATCTTGCATATTGTGCGTATTTTGATGAAAATATTGTAGACTGAAACACAGTATTCCATGAAAATAGGCATTGCTCAAATACAATGTATTGAGAAATTCAAAATTTCATTTTAGATATCTTATCTGTATGTATTAAGCTATGAGAGTGGAATACGGCATCACTTTGAATTAAGCAGTCTGGGATAAACTCCATCAATCCAAGCACCACCTTAACTTATTGCCCCCCGCCCCCCCCCTCCCCCTTGATGGCACATTTAAGGAGATCCTTTTCATTGATTGGAAGAGTTCATTTCAAATTTCAGGGGTTATGAGTTTAAAAAAATTAAGTGTTGAAGTATAGAGGAGGCATAGTACCTGAAGACCACCTAGATCAAGAGACTATTAGAATCTGACACCAAGTTCCAAGATGGACAAAAAAAATCTCTATCCGAGTTCCCTTGCCTATTGAGGAGACCACACTACAACACAGACCATCATAATCCAGTCTGCTAGTCACTACTTTTGACAACTTAGACTTCAACAGAGAGACCATCTCTCAAAACAGACCAACATGTATATGAGCAAGTCACTTAGGTGGCCGTCTTAATAGTAAGAATCCACTACAGCAGAATCATGTATACAGGTAAGGAGTAAATTTCTAAGGAGGTCACCCTGCAGCAAAACAATGTCCAATCTGTTTACCATTATGTTTTCAGCTATTTCTACCTTACATAGGGGACAATCTCTTTCTTCAGACTAAGTTTAAGTAGTAACTTAGGTGGTCTTGTTAGTTGGTTGGTTGTGTTGTTGTTTAATGTCCCACTCAAGAATCTTTCTCTTATATGGAGACGTCACCCTGTGTCAGTGAAGGGCCATAAATTTAGCCTATGCTCAGCACTTATGGCCATGAGCAGGGAAGGTTCTCTGAAATGCCAACACCTACTGTGACACTGGATCTTGTTTTTTACTGTCTCATCTGAAATACAGGGACAGTTAACTACAGTATGGCTCAGATTTGAACCCACAACCTCAAGATCAGAAGGCAAAAACATCA
The DNA here is from genome assembly GCA_016161895.1 of Pinna nobilis. Taxonomy (NCBI): domain Eukaryota; kingdom Metazoa; phylum Mollusca; class Bivalvia; order Pterioida; family Pinnidae; genus Pinna; species Pinna nobilis. The sequence goes on along the minus strand of JACSZP010008484.1, from coordinate 18,468 downwards.
ACCACTGGGCCACGGAGGGCTTGGTCTTGTTAGGAATGTCCCATTGTGCATGCATTCTACAGATTGTGTAGTGTATATTGGCTCGACTTCAAAATAATCAGCAGAATACACAGCAGTGGCGAAGTGTGCTGTATTCCAAAAGAATTGACAAACATGTAAGAAATTCAGAATTATAGAATGTCAAGGAATACACTTTTCAAATTTATTTCTTAATAGATATATACAATCAACCCTATGGACTTTATTTGAGTCAAATACAACCATGCTTACAAATTCCTGAGTGCAAAGACATACTACATGTACATGTATGTATTACTATACTGTAAATCAAATGCTATTTATGAAAAGTTTATTTATGTTTATGTGAAAATGAAATTCTCACTTGATACTTTCAAGCTATACTTATGGGCACAGTACACAGTTACTGTAGAATAAGAACTCACAAACAGGAAGTTGTGCAATCAGCCATTGAACAAACAAATTAAAAAGACAAAAATCTGACAAAATATTTTTGTTTCACAGAAGGATCAGTGATGTACAATATCATTAGTGATGAATCATACATGTATGGACACTTATAGCTTGACTACAGAAGTACAAACCTTGGTGCAGAGTTTATGTTAGTTGAAATAATGAATAAATTCCTACAACATCTGTAGAACATACTGAAAAAAAATCCAGCATTTAAAACTTAGAGTGTACTATAATTTACACAACAAAAAATGAAGTCATACGGTATTTACCAATAAATGACTGTACAATCATAAAATACATGTACATAACCGATGTAGAACATGTAAATAAGATGGGGGCACACAAGTCCCCCAGGATGGTAGCACTGTCACACATATATAATATGTAATTCTTTTACTGTTACCTTTATTGCTTAGGACATTTTACCCTTTGAATTTGTATTCTGCTGAATTAGAATGACCACTGACCAATTGACTTATCTTTTGTACATTTCTGATTACATCTGGTCCTTGGACTCTGATGGCAGGATTTGGTAAGACAGATGATTTCTTTACTTGTCCACCCCTAAAGACACATTTAGATTAACCCTAATCATTGATTAAATAAAGAGTCTATTGTTTCTCAGGGGTTAATGTGTTAAAGCATTCTAGACAACATTGTTACAATATCATGATATACCCAGGATCAATGTCAACTTATTTTTATATAAAGAAGTGTAGACAAAAAATAAATTGTCAAATGACTCCATACTTAAATGTCTCTCCTAAAAAATAAGTCAAACTTTTACCTTCAGAGGTATGACTTTGGACAATTGATGTCAGTATCACAAACAATCCCCGGATTGGGACAGATCAAGGTTTTTTTCTTTCATTCATACAAAATGTTTTGCAGACTGACCAATAGTCAAGGTCATGGCATATGCCGGGGTCATGATTAAATGTGTAGAAATAAAAAATGGTCATCAAATATGGCAAAATTTATAGTTGGACAAATCCCAAACATACCATATATACTCTTGCTTCCCTGTAACATGTTTGATGACTATAAAGAAATGTTATTCTTTGTGAAACTTGATCTGCTTATATCCAACTTTTACTTAAAACAAGAGACATTAATGGTCATCTGAGTACTGCACTAGGGCAAGGATAAAAAGAATCCATGAGACTTCTCTGTACTAACAGTGAATCTAAACTCCCCTAAGATCCAAAAGGCAAAATGAACTTGCATTTGGTGCATCATTATTCAAGAGAAGTATTTAAAGAATTTTGTTTATGAAATGCATCAAACCTACAGAAATGATTTGAACATGCCCTCTGCCCTGTAGTAATCCACTAATTAACCCCCCCCCCCCCCCCCCCCCCCCCCCCCTGATGGGTTCAGATGAAATTGATACCTTTCTAAAAGAGTCTCAGAGGTCAGCAGTCTTTAAACGTCAAGAACAGACCATAGGAGGTCACCCATAGGATTTTGGTGACCTAAAAGTGAAGAAATTTTATTCCATTAGGTAACAGTTGTAATGAAGATGAATAATAGAATGATATAATTGTATAAATGCTTAGCAAACATCTATAACTTACACATTTAATGAGTTCATACATTTTATGCTACATCTCATCCATCTTTACACAGATATACAAGTATACCAACAAAGTCACGTGACCTGAATCATTAAATTGTGAACTCGGACAGAGTATACTGCAGGAATTCTTTGTCCTAACACCCTGCAGCGATGTGGGCACAGGATTATGGTTTACTCATCTCTGATTGGCTATCAAATTCATTTCTTTGATTGGCTCTTTGAAATCAGGTCAGTGATTGGTTCAATGATTCAATAATAACCCAATCAGCTGTGTTCATTTGTTCATAGACTGCTCACAGAACATATGGATGAAGTATCCTCACTGATTTTTAATGTTGACAAGACAGACTATGAATGTCAGTTTCTATTGGTACAGACAATATAGTGGCTCCTCCTCACTCAAGTCATGTGATAGCCAGGGAAACTTACAGACAGAACACAACCAGAAAACCCTAAATGCCGAGACAAAATGGTGAGCGGGTAATCTCAAAATGAAGGAGCTCCATTGGGAGGCAATTATGATTGACATAATTCTTGTTAGTAATACCCAGAAAATCACTTTCATATGTCTATTTACACAACAAAATCGTAATTTCATAGGGACCATGTAAAGAACCATAGATGGTTTATAATCTGCTAGGCTGGTAAATCTTCTCCTGTAATATTGAAGCAAGTGTCAGTCTCTTTCCTTCTTTGATTATCTCCGTATACCTGTATAATACCTGATGTGGCCACACAATGCGTCCAGTATAAATATGACAGTATTTTATTTCTTTAAAGACAGCTTAAGTATCTTTATTTGTTTCTTCCTCTCTTTTCCTAGAACATATGATTTTCACATCCTCTTCTCTTCCTTTTTTGTCATGTTGATGATTTGTAAATGATCTTGTCGATGGCTCTGAATATTATTTTGCCATGAAGCTGGTCCAGTTGTAAAATTCTGGAGCAGTCCATACATCACACACAGCTTCACACCAGTGTTCCTAATGTACTCCTGTATCTTCTTTGTCATCCGTTACATGTGCTTTTGTGATCATTTACATAAGAATGGTAGCTGCCTTTGGAACATCTTTTTCTTTCATATTCAGAAATATGATTGGCTGAACCAAGAAATAGACAGAAACAAATTATCTTCCCTTGAGGAAGCACAATAAGTAAAAGTCATCCTTAAGCTGAGTAGCTTGTCCTGTTTTCACATTATTTTTGCAGGCTGAATATTTCTACAAGCAAAGGTTCAAGACGAGTAATATCCAAATGGGAGGCAAGCTGAGCACTGGATTCACCGAGACTTCGTACATCCAACAGTTTCATTAACAGTTTGGGATAAAGTTGACGTGCCTCGCTTACAGGGTGAATTGATTCAAGATATGCTCTCAGCCATGTTGAAAACTTTTCCTGTCCTATCGATACGAGTTCTTTGTTTTTAAGACATGGCCTGTCGGATGAAAAGAGTTCAATTACAAAAAGAAGAGTCAGTATAGTTCTGTTTGCTCGTGTTAGCTGATTGAGGCTCATTACAAATTTGACATGTTCAGAATATACGCCATTGTTCAGTGTTTTTATCATCTCAGGGTCAACTTTGGTTTGCTTGATGAGGCTGTCTGAAGCGCCAATAACTTTCCATCCCATTTGTGAATTGTCAAATCCCATGGCCGATCTCAAGACCATTATCTCCATGATTCCACCCTATAACAAAGAACAGAAGGAAAAATTATGACAAGAAAAATATTTATCTTACAAAACATTATTAACTTAAGACAAGTCCTAAAACCAATGCAATACTAGATCACATTACTGTATATTGGGTTATTTTCACCCTGTGTTAAATTTACTCTAATGCACTTGCAAAAAGGTTTGCCGTTTTAAATTCGTCCAGTCTAGTCATTATTCTGTTCAATGAATCTACCATTTTGAATTTGCCTAGTCTTGAATTTGCCCACTGACATTGTGGGCGATAGGGGTGGAAATAAAACCGGTGGGGGGGATTCCCTGTATACAGTATTCTCTTTAAGTTTTGTGATGTTAGTCTCTTGCATTTACTACTCCCCTTAAAAAATAAAAGTGGCTAGACAACTCTATACTTACTCTACAAACTTGTTTGTGCTATATACACAGCTGGAATTGTTCCTTAACTGAAACTGACCCTATTTTACAATTGTAAACCAGATGAAATTGAGATGAAGTTATCTTTGAGAATCCTATACAGTCACTATCATATCAACATCTGCATTGTATCCACAGGGGTGTCTCAAGTTGCCCTGCCCTGTCATCAATATGTCAATATCTGAATTTTTATCCATATAAGTCTCTCAAGAAACCCTAATTTTTGAGACCTTGATTCCGAAGGCACACTAATAAATCAAGAAAGTGACACACCTTGTAACAGTGGTGGGCTCTCTAGCAAAGTTTCATCGCCCTTCTATGAATAGTTTTAAAGTTGTGAAGAGAGCAAAAATGAAACATGTACATGTATATAACAACCTCCTTAGGGACAGAAAACTGGTCTTATAGGGAGGTGATCTTTATATAGAGATACATTTGTACACAAGCGACACTACTGGGGGCAGCAAAAAATTGTCTGTGATTGGGCGGCCTTAATATACAAATATAAAAGTGGTCTGTAATGCAGGTTTATCTGTAATAATAACAGGGATCATTGTACACTGAAAGCTAAAATAAGATTTAGTTTCATTATCTATTATCTTTTTTTATGATTCTTGCATGATAACAACAAAACTTTGGATATTAGCCTATTCTGATGATAAATACGGACTGGTCAAATTATTTCATGTCATGCAATATAAGCGTTTAACTTTGGCTAATACAGATATATTTTGTGCCCTCTATATCCTTTTATTTTTTGTTATAACCAAGATATTGTTGACACCCTTATTATGCACCAGTATAACACATGAAACCAAACCATACCATTTGATCATCAATTTCAAAAGGAAAATTGACTATCCCTCTTGTATGCAATACAATCACTTAATCTATCAAAAGAATCTAGCCCAAGATCAAAGGAAAAGCTAAGAAATTATCATCGCTATATTTACGAGTGCATAACGATTTAATATATTCCATCCACTGAAGTAAGAGAGAGAGAGAGTATTATCGGCTTTAATGCATTTAAGCATGATACAACACAATCATGGAAAATGAAGTCACTGTGGCGAAAGTGATGATAGAATGAAATGGATTATATGCACAAAAGGAAGCTTAGGAAAGACCTATCTCCGATTTAGGAAAATAAGACACACATGTTCTGTGTCTGTTTGGCATATTATCGTTGCTGTGTTGTATTTGTTCAACATCCCGTTCAAGAATCCTTCACTTATCTGGATATGACACCGAATGCTGCTAGGGGCCACTTCAAATTTTGGCAAAAATGCTCAGCATGTACATGTACATGTAGGAACATTGAGCAGTAAGGGATTTGTAATGTCTGGACATCTTCTGTGACATGAAAGATCAGCTTTTATTGGTACTAGACTCTTCATTTAAGTGTTTATGAGGGCAACAGGAATTTTGTTGGCACTCTCATTTCTGGCTACCTCACACATTCCTGGCTACCTCACATTAAGTATTAGTCAAAACCTTTGGTATTACCAAAATTGTTGATGCCCTCTGACCTATCAACAATTGTATACTGTCTCATGTTAGGAAAAGAAAAACTATCCATGCCCTTCTGAGACTCAAACCCTGGACCCCTAAAAGCAAACACAATACCATGGACCCTATGATGACCATCTCTTTTCTAATTATGGTACATGAATTATGGACTTATAAATAACTTGTATGATTAATATTTTTACAGACAATTATAATCTTAGACAGTGACCAGTCTGTGTGAGGTCAGCTAGATCACCAGGTACATCTACGCCAATAACCTGTGGTCTGTGTCCTGTCATGCCTGTCCTTCAGTTAACATATAGTCTATCATAGCATCTAATTTTACGCTTCTTCTTGTTCTACATGATGTTGTGCTATACCTGTTCCTGTTTAGCATTTATGCCTATGGTTATTTGTAATCTCAACAGGTCAATCCCCTCAGTGACTGTTCTCTCTTATGTTACTACATACAGCCCCCACCTATCATTGTACATTAAGGACATAATTCTTAAACAAAACATACATTGTACAAGCTCTAACTGTTGTTTCAGTGTTTAACGCTATTTTATACAATATATCAGTTATATCCTAGAAACAATAAGCTGGGTAGGCTTTCAGCATATTTACCAGTACTTAGGAATATATCCTCTGCAGAGAGGGGTCTAAAGTGGACCAAGCCCATCCTTGGCTTTTTACCTCAGTTGTTAATGTCTCATCCAAAGCAGCAAAGGTAAAAGCAGTCATATCACAATGAAACTTGAACACTAGACTCCCATCAACAACAAAAAAACAATGATAGTTACACACATTGATGTCCAAAGACACTAACATACTTGCCAAGTCCCCCCCCCCCCCATAAGTAGGGAGACTCCCTACTTTTTGTAAAATTTTGATAATTTCTCATGAAAAAACACACATTTCCTCCATGAAAACTTCAATTTTATCTTATTTATTCTTATTAAAACTAAGAGTCTCCCCCATGACATTGAAAAAGGTAGACAAGCCTGCTGAGTAAGAGACAGACTGGCACGAGACACAAACAGGACAAAAAAAAGAAAGAAAAAAAAAAAAGAGATAAAGTCAAGACCATGCACACAGACAGACAGATTTACCAGAACTGATGAGTGTTTTTTCTCCAAACAAAATTGATAATGTAATAAATGAACAATTGTACATTGGATTATTATCAGCAAAATGCAGATGTACAAAGTATATTATCACAATCCAAGGCATAACAATCTCTGTCTGCAGGTGCTCGTTAAAGGTGAGCGATTTTCTCATGATTAAACCTGCTACCACCAATTTTTGTTTCATTGAACTGAAATTCATACATTTATTGTAAATTTCAATTTGTTTTTTCGTACCTTTTTATTTTTATTTCTTGGTACTGAACTGCTAATGAAAATCTCATTAAATAAATGTTTCTTAACAGTAATCAATCGAGTATAAAAACAATTTTAGCAAATTCTAACTTAATGAGGACCAACTTCTGTATCGTGGTTTTTAATTCATTTTCACTTCCTTGCCAGCATAAGGGTCAGGGTTCATCTCCAGACTTAGGTGTTTCTGCAATGTGATATTCAAGTTATCATATTTTATGCAGGTGTTTAGTGAGGATTGGCCACAACATCTTACATACCTCAACGGAGACATTTTTTGATCATTTTATTCCTGACTTTAAATGCTGAGGTGTCCATTACAGCAATTACCCACACAGATACTATTTATTGTATAATATTTTTATGACATCTCAAAGGAGAAATCTATTTCATTTCTGTGCAAAAATTGTAATAATCGGCATGTAAACTACACAGATCTCATTTGGTTTTCCTCATTTCACTGATATATTATGACACTTTCTAAATGATTTCAATTATACTATGGTGAGATCCAGCTGATGCAGGCTGTGCAAATTTCAGCCAATGAAAATGACTTTTCCTTATTAATAAAACAAATTCAAGTTTTTATAGGAAATCATTCATAATAAGCAACAGATTTTGGTATTTCATAAATAGGGCAGGAGATCAGTCATACTGATGGTAGGGCTAGAGTATGCAGTGCCCTAATATACAGGCAAGCACAACACCAACTCCTCATGGTGCACAATAGACCCGTCTTAAACATGACATAGAAATATGCAATTCACTATCAGCCCCTTATGGATCATAAGAGACCCTCCTGAATAGGCCAATTATGGATACAGAATCCCCATTTTGACCCCTTAAGAATCACAATAACCCTTCTAAAATAGGCCAATTAAGGATACAGAATCTTCCCCATATACTCCTAATGTATGACAATGGCCCATCCCAAAAAGGCCGGTAAAAAACACAATTCACCGTCAGTTCCTGATAGATCACTATGATCCAAAACTTGGCCAATAAGATTAAAGAGCATATGATCAGCACAACATCAATTATCACCTGTTTTGTATCATGACAGGTACAAACTCCACAAAATATGTATCACTTGCAGGTAACAGCACACCTATCAGGTAAATTAGAATCTAATTGACTATTCACATTGGGACACCTACAGAGGCAGGTAATTTTACACTAGCTTTATAGAATACCTGTCAAATTTTATTGTGCTCAAGGGTTAAACTGTATTACAATCTATTTTAACACATGTTTTGAACCAGTTTTATTCCTCATCAATTTACGTTTGTTGGGATTTGATTTTAGGTCAGTGTTGCTGTTTTTGAAGTCTAATGGCTTTATTTCTCTGATGTGAATTTGTCCAATAAATAAACAGTAAAATCTAACTGTTAAGATCATCTAAGGGACCTGCTAAAATTGGTCTAATCAGTGAGGTGGTCATCTAAGTGAAGTTAAATATTGAAAAGATCGAGGCTCCAATTTGATTCTCCTTACAACGAGTGCTCCCCAAAGTGAGGTGGTCTCCTGTAGAGGTTCCACTGTACATATATAAACTTCAGCAGGTCATGACTCGTTTCTCTCCTAACATGCTAGTCTGACAATTACAAGGTTTAAGGACTCAGATTCTTGTCTTTCGCATTGGGCAATAAAATCTGAGACTCTGTCCTAAAGGTTGGCTTAGTACATGTATATAAAAGATTCCTCGATCACTGCATAGGATAATGTACTTAGCATAGGGCAATATTTAATCTTTTATGCTCACTGTATAAGATAAATTCTTAGCATAGGTCACAATTTAAGCTTTTATGCTCACTGCACAGCATAATGGTCTTAGCATTGGTCAACATTTAAACTTTTATGCCCACTGCAAAGGGTAATCTCCTTAGCAAAAGTCAACAGTTATGCTTTCATCAGCTTGACGCCAGCAATAGATAACAGAAATATGTAGAAAATTGTGTAAAATTAAATATATTTAGAAGTTCAATGTCTGGAAAAACTACACAAATCAAGCAGACAAACAAATCAAACAGACAAACAGGTCAACAATGGAGTAATGAAAATGAACAAACATACACAGGTACCCTGTACTTCTGAGAGATCCAGATCAAGAATTACATTGACCAATTAGATGCTTCCAAAGCTAATGCCTTGGATCAGGCACCTTTCATCAGGCAGATCTAAGTCATTTCTAAGAGAGAGGACATATGGTCACAAATCAATGTCTTTTAGATACATTCTTTGTAACTTACAATTCATTTCTACAGACTTACTTGCATGTCACAAGCTATATGCCTAATTAATCTACCACAGGTGTACACGGTTTTCTCTGATCCAATCCTTTTTTCCTGTTCCATAATTAATTGATGATTTATAATGGACAAATTTTCAGAATGGACATTGGACTTTAGGGTCACTCCTGGCTATTGAGTTTTAAGCTTTTCCAAAAGTCACTGACATTTTGTTGGAAGCTGAGAGGCTATTGGTCACAAACAGGTAGCCAGCTAGGACCAGTAGCTCGCTATAGTGCACTTTCATCATTAGTATTCAGTGGAAACTCGTTAATCTGAACAAATTCATTCTCAAGCAAATCGTCTGGATAAATGAAGCATCCAGATTATTGAAACAACACCCCTATCATGACTAGTACAAATACAAATTCTGTTTCCTGGAAATTTTGTCCAGAAAGTGTTGCACCTGGATTATTGGTATCCAGATTAATGAGGTTCAACAGCATTCCTCCACAAAGTTTTTCTTTCTGTTCCAAAATATTGTATATCAGCTTAAGTATTATAACAAAAATATTGTGTTCTAAATAGCTGAAATTATGCTTTAGCCTGCTACTGGTCCATGACCAAGAGACCAGTCCACAGCATTATTGGTTTTATCATACACTAAATTGACCTTTGACCTGAATACCCAAAGGTCTGTTTTTGTCTTTTATGTCTTAGCATTGTAGCCATCATGATTCTACACTATAGTGCTGATATTCTGGCCCGGAGGTCAAGGGTTCAAGTCTGAGCAGTGGCATCACTGCACACAATATACAACATTCCTAATTAGATGAGAACCATGGGCAACAAAATTGGTGAATGCTAATCTTGACTTTAATTGTTAAGTCTCTCAGAATTCAGTAACTTTCAATTTTGATATTTGGTCATAAATATCTTTGGACAATTAGTCAGAATTAAGGTATGAGAGAAATACTGCTCAAAGACTGCAATAATGAAAAAAACATGCACATTTATCTATCTAACTTGTTTATTCAATTTATGCAAGAAGGAAACGATGAACTTTGATATTTATCCTATTTATTTCAAATTCCATTTCACAATACCTACTACCCAATTGGCTCCAAATGCTTTCTTGAGCTGGATTACATACCCCTTTCTCTAATTCTTTTTTCTTTGAAAAAATATTGTTCTCTACAGGGCAAGAGAGATCCATTCTCTTTGCAATTTAGATATTTCATTTTTTGAATACCTTAAGTGGCGAATTACACTACAGCAACCATTAAGCTAGCATCTGGCGCCAAATGGTAGGTGAGAAAACATGTCACTCATTAAAGAGTCAAATTTCAAAGAGAATTTTCTAGGCAGACAATTATACATATAATAGATAGCATGCAGGCATGAAAAAAGTGGATATTTTTGTACTTGCTGTGGGAGACAAAGGCTTATTTAGTATTAATTGTGTCTAGATATACATCATGTCATGAGTATAACAAACTGATAAGATCAGTTATGGCTAGTATATATAGACTTGTATCAATATGTGCACCACAGTGAAGAAAAATAAAATTCACGGTTATAGTTTGATTAAATTCATATAATGGCTATTTTCTTCAAAACTGTTCATGGGGAAATTTACTTTAAGTGTGTAGGTTTCTACAGCTGTACATACATGTAGCTTAAGCTATGTTTTATTCAAATGAATCCTGCTTGGTATTAAATTCAATACCTCAATGGTCACCATGATTTATAATCAATACAGTTGATGCGGATCAAAATTTGCAAATTTAGAGATATCTAATGAAATTTTAATCCACAGACTGAAAGATATGAATAAATGAGTTAATTTAAACAAATACATAAACAAGGCAATCAGTAAAATGATGTATGCTCCCCAAGACCAACTTTAATAGAGGCAAACTTAAAATTTGAGAATGACCTTGACCTTTGACCTTAGTTCAAGGTCAGTTAACCTATTTGTCACAAGTAACAATTGTGTGAATTATGATCTAGGTCACCCAATACTGGAAGGAGATATGGGCAAAGTAAAATTTTAAGTCCTGGGTGCAAAATGACCTTGACCTTTGACCATCAAACAAGGTTGGCAGCAAGCCAGGGTCATGGGGATTATATTTTATAGGTATGACCAACATTCATGAAAGGGTTTAGGAGATATGGCTCCAGATGGATGAACAGACACACAGATGGACAGACAAAGTGGCGAGTATATGTTCCCCGGAAATTTTTTGGGGAGCATAATAATCGACTAATAACTAAAAATGAATGTATAAAAAAAGTATCTGTTGCTTCCTGATACCTACATATAATGTACTAGTGTATGTACATTTCACTACTGTTGGGTCAGCAATGGCAAATGTAAGTATGTATGCATGCCTAAAGAACAAGGGTTCAAGACTAGACTGGTCTCCTGTCCTTAAATGATCATCTCCAGACAGTACAATCTAAGGTATGTTGTCAAAAAATCGGTCTCACTGGCATGTATCAAAGGTATAGGTGAATCGTGATATCTAGAAGTCCTTGGGACCACCACAAAATTCAAAGTCTGAGAGTTCCAGGATTCAAGAATTCAAAAATCCAATAGAAACAGAATTTTCAAATTATATTGACTGTAAAAGGTGGCAATGCTCTGTATGCTTCATATACGTGTATTTGGAGAATTTTGCTGGGAAATAAAATCATTCAGATAAATAAAGCATACTAATTAGTGAGGCTCCACAGTGAATGGATGATGCACTGAATACAACAGGAAAAGTGCTCCAAATATTAGATTTTACCAGCACTCATGGTCATTGAGTAGTGAGGTAATTTTAAGTTTCTACTCTGATGTAGATGCAAGGCTCTTACTTGTTAAGGTTCCATCAGAATATTTACTCCTCTATATTTTACCCTTCAGTTTAGATGAAAGTGAAACAATGAGTTCCTATGAATAAATGTCTAATTGATCTAGAATCAAGACAGGTGAAACTATACTTACTTTTAGTAAATGAATTTGGTCTTCTTGTTGCAGCTGTTTGAATTCTGGAACATGTTTAGCAAATTTGATCAATCTGCGTATGAATATATCAGTCAAATTAAACAGCTCGTTCGGGGTACGGGGATTCTCTGTTAACTTCTTGAACTGCTCCTCACTATATGGAATATCAAATACCGCTTTGTACTGATATTCCAGGTTTTCGATTTCTTTCCTGTAGTCATCTCTGAGAGGTACAGTGTAGTCCTCATCGTCTGTGTGACCTTCCATTTTGAATGGTGAGGAACTAGAAACGGGGGAACGATTTGAATCATCTGACGGATAATTGGTGCTGACTTCTGGCAGTCCCCCACACTCCAGATCGTCCATCCGCCTCTGTTTGGCACGTTCAGGTTTAGGAACTTTCTGCCTTCTCTTTGCCAGTTGTTCATCACCTATAAATGAAATCCAAACAAGAGGTTCAATGCTTTGTTAAGAGCTGCTGTATCTGTTGGTTATGACATACATGTACATGTAATTGTGTCACATGAAAAGTTTACATTGATGGTAGTTGCATAGTAAACAAGATACCTGGTTCACAACACATCATGTGCCTATGCAGTGTAATGCTCTTGAGACTTATCAAAAGTCATAAGGTCAAGAGATCAAGAAGTAAAAAGGTCACAAGGTTGAAAATGTATTTACAGTGAAGTATGTCAATAGCCAAGTCAAAGGGGATTGAATTTTGATTTCGTAATTGGCATCCTTCATTTTAAGCATCAAAATTTACTATATATATAGATAAATACATGTAGTAATTCTTTTCGGGATTTTATTCCTCTTTGTTATACCAGTAGCACTGAATTCGCTTTAAATCGATTAGTTATAGACCGAGTTTACTGTACTATATGGTGTACATCTAAATACAAGGCCTTTTCATATGGAATACTCATCATTTGATTTTGATATACATGTAACTACAGTACAATTAAATGAATGACATAGAAATTGGGCATACAGATTAAAAAAAGAGAGATATTTCGAAGGTAAAAAAAAAATTCAATGGATATCAGAAGAAAAGAGAATGAAAGAATTATCTAAACAAAATCTCACTCTACTTTTTCACTAAAATCATACTTTATATTAACAGGAAATGCACTGAGGAACACCCTTGTTGAAGGACAGACTACCACAAATGGAAATTGAACTCATGACCTTGATACCACAAAGCAACCACTAACTACGTGTAGTTCAACACAGAAGATCTTTATTAATTCTATATGAAAAAAATTTGACTTGGACAGCTTTCATATAAGTGCAGCATTCAGTGCTTTTCCTTTTTGAAGATTAACTGATAGATTTATTGGTGTGATTGGCTGTTCCAATATCTGAACACACTCCAACAGAATACAATTCCATCATTGTCACCAGTTTATGTCTATGACTAAGCAGATTTTGTGGTCTGACCTCTAATGTCTGACTTGACATGAACTTGTGTGCAAATAGAAAGGTGCATTGTGAAATGAACATTTCTCACACAAGTCAATCAAAAATAAATGAAGTGTCAACAGTTTCTATACATATTGAATTTAATGTCATTGATCTAATCAAATGACCTTGGTTCTGTACAATTCTAATTCCAGTTTGTTATGTTATATTAGAGTGATACATGTCTACCTATAATACTTTTTCTGTTGGAGTTGTTTTGTTTTACATCACACATGGAAATTTTTCAGTCATATCAGTATGGTCAGGTGACCAGTTTTCACTGGTGGAGGGGAGAACCTGGTTGGAAATGTACCCGCAAGAGATTACCACAGGCTTCCCAGAAGTGACTTTGCAAACTTTCTCACATAATCAGCCTGTGGTAAGGTTCCAGCAATGGCTACACCAGCACAGATGAGAGGAGAAAGACTAAATGGTTTACAGCATAACACTCTATCCATCTGGCCCCGAAATATTTATTTTAATTCAAATCTGACATTAATACTTTGTGTCCAAAACATGGAACACAAGCCTAAAGACTTGAGAAATAGACTATTCATAATATGACATTCAATATAATTATTATGTAAATCTTTACAAACCTTAGCATTTCATACTAAAATATTTTTCTATTCTAGATATGTATGCATTACAAAAGAAATCTAATCAGTTCCTTTATTTTATTATCATTTTCAATCTAATATTTCCATAAAATGTTTTACAATAATTTGTTCATGGTTCTTTCCAAATTGAATGAACTGGTCATAGATTTGAAGTAGCCTAAATGCTAGACTTGAGACTACAGAATTGCATGTTCAAGTCCAGACTGTCAAAAAACCAATGATGAATGTTATAAACGTGTTGCCTGACAATTAACAAGTGGAAGCAGTCATAGTTACCAAAATATTTGAAAACATCAAAGATTCTGTGGCAACAAATCTATTCATTTCCTTTTTATCTTTGAAGGAACCAACAAGATAAAATTGCATATCCTACTATCAGAAACACTCATGTTTATCTTTAAAATGAGCAAGTAACCAAGGTAACATGTTATTTACTTCCTCAAGTAGCCAACAATTAATTCGCTTGAAAGATTTTGGTTTTAAGTTGACTAACTCAGCTTTCTGCATTTTGCAAACGATATGCACCTATTTATCTAAAAATAGAATCATTTTATGTTATGTAATATTCATGAAGTGTCAATCACATTGAGAAAGTCGGACAGGAGTTCCTTTATGTACAGAGATCAACGTAAGCCATAAAAGTGTTATGAAGTTTTTGTAATACATTTGGACCATAAATCATCAGAGTTAACTCCCTTTCTGACATCTTATGCTGTCAGATATTTCTGCTTTGAGCCTTCGAATTGATATTTGAATATTTTTACTGATATTGTTCAATTTTCTGTGATAAATTTTTATTTTCACAGACAATATCACTAACTTTTCTTCTTTTTTTTCTCAGAAAAGAAATAAAATTAAGATAGGGGAGTCGCATATGTGTCTATTACAACCTAAGTAAGGGAAGTCTTAAATATGCAGTCAAGATAAAACTCTTAAAACAAAGATAAACCAATTTGATTTAAATGAATTCTCTGAATTTTATGGCATGGAAAGCGAGAACTTACTTAAAATCCACTCCTTTTTCATACCAACGTCAAAGCATTTTTTAAGGCGGCATCCTGAACAGAACTTTCTAGTGTGTGTATCAAGTTTGCAATTCCCATCAAAGCTGCAGGTAAAAACCTAAAACAAAAAAAAACAGAGTGAATGAAAAAATATCTAGTTTGCCTTGATGGACCTTGCAGGACTGACATATCTTCTTAATATGTCCACTCAAGTGGATATTATGGTCACGTTCTGCATCTGAAACAATATTCCATAGTACCACATATAAATGCATCCTATAAGGCTACTTCAGTGGTCATCAATCCCATCACCTTTATCCTTAATCTGTAATGGCTACTTAGTGGTCATCAATCCCAGCATCCTAAAATATCCTAATTCCTTAATGGCTACTTAGTGGTCAGCAATCCCAGCACCCTTATCCTTGATTCTGTGATGTTTACTTAGAAATTAAGTTTCCATCCATTCCAGCATTGCTATCCTTAATATCCTACTCTTGTGAGGTCGAAGTGGGCTGGGGTATCATAAAGTATTAACCATATATCTATATGATCAATGGTCAATGATTGGTCAATGATGCTTAGATGCTCATTTTAAAAAGGGTTGATTTGTTCTTGCCACAAGTTCACCTCCTCCCCTGCCCCTAAAGAAAATCCTGGATTTGTGCAGCTCTGCTTGCTATTTAGTTGTCACCAATCTCTATATCATTTATGGCCTTCCCCAGTCCTGCCATGAACCCCTATGTGTCACTAACCTCTTGTATCAGAGGCTAAATCCCATAAAACTTAGCAGTTTGATTATGGCGTCAAGAAATAAATTTGATATATTTTCCTAATGTTCCCTGTCATCATAGATGTTGGTGTAAGTATGTAAAATATCCCTCTCCCAAAGGAAAAAATCCTAAGCAGTCCTTTTGAAAGTAGAATAAAAAACCTAATGCATGCAGACATATTGTGCAATGCAAGAAGAGCAAATACAAGTCTCATGGTTGACAAAAAAGTATGCATTCTGAATATATTAAATAGCTATACCTATTACATAACAATACATCAAATTGTCCTGTCAATAAATCTACACTTGTTTTTCTTTGCCACAGTTTCTGTTGTGTTAATGCTAGTCATTTGGAACCATTTTATGCCATGTTCCTTGCCACAGTAAATGCAAAAAAAAACGGTAATTAATACTTTCGAATAACATACATCATATTATATTTGAGAAACACCTGATCAACTAATCACTGCCAAGCTGGTTTGAAATAAACACCTAAGACTGAGAGGCAAGAGGTTGGAGTAACACAACCCTGTTGATAAATTAGAATAACTGACAGTTCACCTTTCCACTGTCATCCATAATTCTGCAAAATGCACTCTAACACCTGGGCCAACATGTTCAATTTAAGTATGAAATTAACATGTGCCTACTAATTTTACATGAAAATACTTACAATGCACCTAAATGCTCCATGGAATGATATTCAAAAAGGTAAAAATTTTCACTAACCTCATTTGATTCAACAAAGTTTACANNGATAAAATCTATAACATATTCTGTGATGTAATTTCAATGATACAAAAAAGGACTACTTGCAATGCTTATGTTGCACGATTTATTATGTACAATCAATTAAAAATGTTTTGGTACCTACATGTATGTCACGTTTAATAATGTCAATATTCTATCATGGTGAGTTCTGGCTGATTTAGTAGAATTATACAAACCAAAACCTTTTCTTTTCTGGAAAATTTTGTTTCAGTACATTTAGATAATCATTGAACATCAGATAACATCACAAGTAGTTTATTTTTTTTTTGTACTAAATGTACAAGATATGACATCTACAGTAGAACCTACTTTATATAGTGGCACACTGTAAATAAAAACCACCTGATCACAAGTAGTACCATTCGTGTACAAATCAACCTCTATATAAACACCACCTCCCTATAAAGACTAGTTTTCTTGGGTACCTCAGGAGTTGTAATATATACATGTAGGAGTTTTACTGTACTTAGAAATGACCTACTTATGATTACAAGTGACTTCAGTCATAAGAATTTTTTTTCCTTTGTCTTTGTAAAAAGTACCGAGTCTTTTACCTTACAGATCCATCACTGGACTGGAATTAGTCCCACCCACAGGTCAAACTTTGGGTTGCATGTATCAGCTTAATACCCTCTTAATATTTCTAAAATACCATTGGAATCAGGTAAGTATAACGTCATACCATGAAACATTACATCAGGGTAGCCATGTCAAATTATTACTATTAGACAATATGATCTGATTTACTGTATGGCATATTACCTATCATTTCTTATTAACATTCATTGTAAATGTGATACTTGGAACATAACGTCATCTCCAGATTATTCATAACTGAAATTACAAACCCATGTATCTACACATTTATTTGATTCTAAGATAATAATTGACTCTAAGGACAAACAGGCCATGCAAGGGTTGGCAAACGACAAATTCTTCTCAGAAAGCGGAATTAATAAACGTGACTATCAGTTTATTCAACAATCAGACTGATCCTTTGATAGCTGATTGGTTGGTTTGAAAAATTACAGTAATGATAGTTCGTCAACCAGGCGGCCAGTATAGATATAGATTAATAACAAAGATGATAAGCTGTTTTATCCAAAATTAAAAAGATATCAGAAGTCAAGTAATGGTCAAACACCTGTTGGTCTTTGTCAGTTTTACCTTCGTTGGCATATTCTTTTGTAGTCAATAATCATATATAAATGCTGCGCCTTTATAAGTATAATTGGGGAATGATAAAAAGATGTGGACAAGGAATCCTGGAAGTTGACCCTAGAGATGTACAGAAGTTAAGTAGTGCTACTGGCAGAAAGAGACATTTAGATGCTAAAAAATTACATGCAAACTCTGCTCATCGGATACTTTTCTCGGAGAGAGTTTACATTTCTATCAGAAGTTTTATTACCCAGGCTGATCAAAACCATAGCATGACTTCAAATTAAGACAAAATCTGGTTTCAAATACTAAATTTTGGTCATCTTATATTTCTCTCACCCCGGACAGAGAAATCCATCAATTTACCCGTTCTGAGATATCTCTGTCTCGCACCCCGCGTGCTTATCTCGAA
>JACSZP010008478.1:278-21858 GCA_016161895.1 Pinna nobilis | reverse complement strand
TTGTTTTGTATGTAGCAGTGTATTTATTTAGGGATATTTTGCTGTTTAGACTCAAACTCTTGTACAGATCTGTAATATTATGACAGAACTTATAGAGAAGTCTTGGTCTTCCATTCACCACAATTATGATAAAGAAATATAAAAAATATGTTTGACAGTGTAAAATTTGATTTGATAATTAAATTTCATTTTGCAAGTTGATATAAAACAACATGTATGATCATAGTTTAACAAATCATAAAACAAATTGACATTTGCTTAGATTAATTTATACATGTATATCATATTTAGCAGCTTACTTCTGTATCTTTATTTGACATGTTTCATCCACTGAACAGTACTTATAATGTTGAAGAGTTAGAATGAAATGCCTAAGTAACTATGTCTGCATGTGCTTCAAGTGTACATGTGTGGAAAGAAACGAATGTCTAGGTAGAGTCTTGCTTCTCAGAAAGTTTAGATTTTTTTCACTTTATGAAAGGATCAAATTGCAATTGCAAACATCAACAGAGTTTCATAATTGGCATGAAAAATATTTCTGCAGTATGATTAAATATAAATTTATGCCAAGAGCTATGCAATTTTCATTGCACCTATTTATACCCTAGTCTCTTTTAAAAAATTCTGTGATAAAATGTAACCAGCAGAACTTGAAAGCAAATACACTGAATATTATCAGCAACTACTTTGAAATATACAAGAAGAGGAAAAATTTTGATGTGAAAGTTTATCCTTATTAATAAGATTAAGTGACCGTTCCAGTTTATACTTATGAAATACCACAGCAGCATTTTTTTGCAATATTCAAGGTAATAACAGAAGTAAAGGTTAGTTCCCTTTAGTCTGAGTGAACTTTTTTTCCTTGTATTAAATGTTAACAGCATCAAGTTTATAGAAACTCTAAATAGTCTGCTTCTCACTTTCATGTTTTATGCAAAAAACTTACTAAGGTTGTCTTAGTTTCTATGAGGATATCGAACTGTTATGATATGAGCTTTGCATAGATATTAATGAAATGTTTGATGTTTCAGTATGCTAAAGTTGAATTGCCAAAGCACATAGAGGGATTTATTTTGGCTCGAAAATATCTGCCGTATACCATTTCTTATCTAAAAAAAATAACATGCCATTCTTAATAAACACTTACAAATCAAAGCAAAAATCTACTTTTGCTAAAAAATAAATGGTATTTCAGTTGAGGATTCTTTATCTATTTAGGATTTTAACTGTTACTTACATAACAATTTTCTTAAGAAGTAGATGTGGGGAGTTTATATTTAGTATAGTTATTACATGAGATGAAATTTTTAAGTGGTCTGTCAATGCTGATATTTATCATTGTTGCTCGTATGATTTATTATAAGGATTTACAGAGCATTGTACATCAAACACACATGTATCAAATGGAGCAAATAAAAAAAAACATATTCTTCCAAAACTCTGGTAATATCTGTTTATATGACAGCACCAATGCATAGATAATCAGAAAATTGCACCAAGAAAATAAACTTGAGAAACTGAAGTTCAACTTATACTTGGTAAAGTGTGATACATCAGAGAGTAAGATTGCTATACAACAATAATGAGGGCTGCAAGAGAGAGCATGGATTAAATTAAATTTGTTATCTAGTCATACTGTCAGTTTGTACAATATTGTCTCTTTGTAACTGATAAGGTCACAGATTCCCCATTCCCCAGAGTTTGAATCCAAAGGTAATTAAATGGTAGTAATTTGCCAATCTGTGATCATAATTTAGAAAATTTCAGGTATTTTTTTCTTTAACATCCTTGATTCCTAGCTTTGTTTTTCTATTGCAATTCCTTTTTATGTTGAAGTTTCTACTTTTCGTGAACCTAAGTACTCAAGGTCAGTCTTTACATGTATATATATGTGTATGTCCAATAACTGGAAACAGTGCCATTAGAATCAGCTGTAGCTGTAACACTGACTGGTGTAAACACTGCATCACAATGAACAGACCTGAGATAGGTACACTACTTATATTCTTGTGAGAATTCTTAGATTTGTGAACAAAATAATAACGGTGTGTAGGCACTAATGATTGTCTTCTAAATCTGCCAATTGTCTGCTTGCAATTTGACAAATTCATTCAGAAGGAGTCTAGTTTCAAGTGTACGCAGTGTTAAGGTTCTGTTTGTGCAAGAGCGACTCTCCTTTTGTTTCACATAGAGCCTAATTATAGTCCAGAGAGAGCAATTATGACCTAGGTTATCAAAGAAGTTGTGAACTGCATAAACCTGAAGCAAAAAGATCAAAGAATATAAACTTGCAGACTAGGAATAATTGTGTCTTTTCATATCTAAGCCAGACACGAGGTTGACATTTTATGTACGTAGACAAAATTGCTTGTTCCTTATTATCCTCTTGTAATCAAAATGATAATAGGATGGCAGTCAGTAGACAAGATGGGACCCTGATTATTGCACTACAGATCTATGTTTAAGCTCAATTTATCTATGTGTACTGATTTTATGCTTGGGTTGATATCATATTTAGTATATGGATATTTTACAAAATCCTCTTGTTTTAATGGTAATAGAAACATTTACATAGATGTCTTAGGATAAATCAAAACGGTCCAGCTGTTCAATTGTGTCTACTTCCAGTTTCTTGACCTTGTCCTTAGTTATATAACCTCTCTCTCTCTCATATTGTTCTTGATTTGCCATTTTGATTGCAATTCACTCAAACTAAAGAAACAATTCATTTGATTCAAGCAGAATAAGTCTTGATATATACATGGACTGTATTTTACACTGTTCTAGATATTCAATAACTACAACTGATCTTGGTTTCTTCTGGCTTCATTTGAAGAATTGCAATACAGTAGTGTCATTGGCATTGTTTTGCCTGTTTGTATTACAGGCAACAGATGGAGAAAGTCATGTTGTTGTGTATCAACACACTCAGTCAAGAATCTGTCACTCATATGGAGACATCACTATATGTTGATGAAGGGCTTTGGAATTAAATAGAAAAAAAGGTCCATACTCAGCACTTAGGGACATTCTGCAGTTAAGGATCCTTAACTTGTAGACTCCAATTGTCTTTTCTACCATGTATTTCCAGACCCATTTTAAATACTTGTTTAGCAAAATTCCAAAATAATATTTAGTCTTAGTTTGATTTCAATGATTCCTTATATACATGTAGTTATGACACTCGGGTCAATGAGTGACATATCAGATCTTAATTCTCATCAGAAAGGGAAAGTATGCTTATTAAGAGTTTTGTTATCCCAAACCAATCATGAATACAACCTATTTATGCCTCACTATCTGTCAGATTGCTGCTACTTCCATTATTATGCTGGGGAAGTAAGAAAGCAGGCATTATCCATGCATGTGTTGTAATCTTGTTCCATTCTCTATATCCAGAATTATTCTATTATTCATGTCCACTGAACGGCAATCGGACATTGTCCTGAAAAATGGTTATCAAAAAAAAATTAATTTTCCTTAGAATGTCAATTTAAATTGTTGATTCCTATCTTATTTCTGTAAAGTTCTCTAGGTGTACACATTGCAGGTGATCTAGAGTGATACTGTAATCTACATGCATGCGTCCAATAGGTCTATATTTAGAATAAGGTCTATATAAACTGTGATGTAATAAATTGCATTAATTTGTATAATTTAATTTGACAAAGTTTTATCCATATTTTTTTTTCCATAAATGAGGGCATATATCCATACACCTATTTGATTGTATATCTGAGGTGTGACTTACTTGATGGAGGCCAGCAAACCATCTTGATAAAGGAATTCTATTTCTGTAATGAATAAGGCTCTTAAATTCACCTATACATTCAGTTTTCTACCTGTCGAACTGTCATTGATTTGCTTGCTCTCCTTCAAGACCTCTTTATATAAGTGAAAGGTTCTTGAGTTAAAAGTTAAGTAACAATACAACCAACCAACAAATCTTGTCCTTCAAAAGTTTCAAAAAGGTTGCTATGACCAGGATGTCTCAGGTGGTTGCTATGGGCTTTTTATACACTCTTCCTATGACTAAGAGGGCTTTTTACATAGGTGATTGCTATGACCAGGAAGTCTTTATCCACAAGTGGTCACTAAAGCAGGTATTACTCTAGTGATTGAATCAGAAACCAAAATAAACCCCAAATGTGTTTCGAATGTTCTTCAGTTTGTATTCTTTTCAGTATATTTATGATCCCCCACATATGATGTCATAACTCTGACTTAGTAGAAGCTCACACACCTCTGACCTTGTGCATCTGTTCTTTTCAGTATGTTTGTGATCCCCAACACATGTTGTCATAACTCTGTCCTAGTAGCTAACACACTTCTGACTTTATTATATGTTTGTTCTTTTCAGTATGTTTGTGACACCCCCCCCCCAACACACACACACATATGATGCCATAACTGACTAAGAAGTTCACTTCTGACCTTGTTACTTATATTCAGTCTTCAGAGTATAATATATGATATTTTTTTCTTCATTTTCAAATTCCGTCAAATGCTACAGCTTCTTTAGGATTTTAGTGGCAGTCAGGATTGTCGACAGTATTACCATGAGAGAACTCATAAGATGACTAATCATAGACCACAGAGGAAGAAAGTCAAGACTTCTCGGCTGTGCCCTAAATTATCGACAAAATTCTTGTAATAAGGTTTATTGTAATTTGTATAATTTCATTCTACACATTTTTCATTCAAGAAAAAAACTGGTATTGAGGCAAGATTTTCCTGACTTTAATGTTCATTTAGCAGAAGAAGTGGTGCCATTAGTCTGATTTGGTGTAAAATCATTACATCACCAGTGCTCAACCAGCAATTTGTCACCACTGCATAAAGTTGTAATGCTACCATTATTGGCTTTATTGAGGGTAGCTTGGGGGTTGTAAATTTGAAATTTGCCTTTTTTGTACGGTCTCTCTGAAGCCTTTAAAGGTCACCTTGAAATCATGTCAACTAATATCAGCAGGAAACTTTATTTTACATTCTTTTATTCACTAGCTGGAAGCCAATTAAATTGTTATTCATCTAAGATATCATCCTGTGGTTTTCTGTTCTTAAAAACTTTGCCATTTTATTTTTTGATTTTTGAATTTCTAGTAATCATGTCAACTGGAACTTAAATGAGTTCCAATAATAAAGCCAGACTTTGATTTTATTATGAGAAGATGAATACTTTATCTCTTTTTTTTCTCCGTAGGCCTACACTGTTTGAAATAACTAACATAGTGACCCAGTAATTAGTGCAATCATTATTTACATAGGTACCACCTATTCCTCTGCCCAGCAAACAGACATTTGAAACAAAAATTATGAGTTTTTTTTTTTATTTTGGTATGATTTAAAGTCTGGTGTGACTACTTAAAGCCTTTCCACATAATTTCAGGGTCTTTGGACAGAGAACCTTATAAACCAAGGACTTCTGTCACAGCAGGTGTTAGCACAATAAAAAAAACCTTACTGCGCATTGACTCTCTATGCCAAGCTAAGGCAAAAAAAAAATTGAAGTGATTCACTGGCATTCAATGTTGTCTCCTTATGAATATAAGATACCTGAGAACAATGAAACAACAACTACATGTACAGTGGAGTTGGTCTATAACTTAAAGTCAAAGAGGATTGACTTTTGACTTCGTTAAAGGCATCCTTCGTTTTAAGCATCAGAATTTACTATGTATATAGATAAATAGTAATTCTTTTTGGGGATTTTATTCCTCTTTGTTATAGCACTGAATTCGCTTTAAGCTGATTCCTTTTTAGACTGACTCTACTGTAATTCTAATACAGTTTAACTGGCCTTATAAACTCACTGAATTAAGAACATCCTGCCTTGTGTGATCTAGATGAGTGTTTCTTAAAGACGTGTTTTCCTACACAAATCACATGAATTTAGAGACCATCTGTCATACAAGATCATAAATTGATTTTCCCTTGGGCGGTCCCTTCAATTAAAACAGGTTAGACTGTAATAGTTGCATCATCATCAGTACATACAATGTACATACATGGGTATATCTTAGATTCTTAGATGTATGTAATTTGTGCAGCTCTATGAACATGGTTATTTTGCCCTAGCTCTGTGCAGTGCACTCAAGCTGAATATCTATTTATACTATCGGATTATTCTGTACAGTAAATTGCTATTGGCTTAATTTAGTTGTTTTATATTCATAGAGAAGAATTAGCTGACACCTAAAGAATACCATTTTCTTCCTAATTTGTCATTGAAACAAAGAAATATGTAATACATGGTCTGTTCAATATGTAGGACAAGAATTATTCTTGAAATCTGTGTAGAATGCACAAATGCCAAATGCACAAAGCTGTGATGTTTGAAACAACAACTACTGTGGAGTTGGTCTATAACTTAAAGTCAAAGAGGATTGACTTTTGACTTTGTTAAAGGCTCAAGTGACCTATAGTCATAGTGCACCATCCGTTGTCCATCCGTAAAATTTTCACATTTTTGACTTCTTCAGAACCACTGCAAGGATTTTAATGAAACTTACCGGTACTCATGGTCTCCTACAAGTGATGATGTTTTTTTGGTTGGATCCACTCAGGGATGGAAAAGGGGTGGGACCAATTAGGTATGGATGGGTATCCTCCTTTGAGAAACTTCTTTTTCAGAAGGGCTGTGTAGAATGAAAAAACTGAGTGTATCTGAGTGATCTAGAAGGATGTGTGAAGAAGTGTTGTTACTTTTGGTTCCATTCGGAAATAAAAATTTTGAGGCGTTTTTGACAGTTTTCGGACCAATGTCATCAAAGATTGACTCTGATTTCATTACTTAGCTTTATAAAATGCTTAACATGTTATTAGATTAGTATTTACAAACACTTTCTTGAGAAAAAATTACTGAAATTCAATTATTGAAATTTAAATGAAGTTTTGTGAACTCGAAAAAAAAGGGGGGAGGGGGCATTCACAGCTTCTTTTTCTAAATCACTTCAGGGATTTTGATGAAACTTCGGAAGGTTGAGGTACTCATGGTCTCTTACACATTTTGTTGTTTTTCATTTGGATCCACCCTGGGATGGAAAAGAGGCAGGGTCAAATAGGTCCAAATGGGTACCCTCCTCTGAGAAACTCCTTCTTCAGAAGGGCTGCATAGAATGAAAAACTGAATGCATCTGTGACTTTTCAGCTAATGTCTTTAATCCCTCTTAATGCTTGTATTGCTCAGGTGAGCATTATAGGCCCATTTGGGCTCCTTGTTAATGTCTCATCAGAAAGACAGGGACAGCCAAATGCGATGTGGCTTCAGTTTGAACTCTGGATCTCACGATTCGAAGTCAAGCATGCTAACCACTAGGCCACAGTGGCCCCTGTAATAATATGATCATGAAACACTATTGAACTTCCATTGGTCGGTTGTATTATTATTTCACGCCTCATCCAAACGTCTTTCACTTATATGGAGACACCACATTTTGCCAGTGAAGGGCTTTAAATTTCGCCTATCCTCAGCACTTGAGAGGGAGAGTTTTAAAACGTGGTGACACAGGAACTTGGTTTTACTGTTACTATCCAAAGGATAGAGACAGACAACTAGAGGGTGGCATGGATTTGAACCACACGCTCATGATCAGAAGGTAGACACGCCAGAACCACTGAGCCACAATGGCCCCAAGTAACTTCTATAGTTCCCCGTGATCATTACGGTATCAATCAAATCATGTACATGTAACTGTAATTACATCATCATGGTTATCATAAATCTATGTTATGCAATCTCTCTCCTTTTTTTTGTTGTTCTCATTAAATCACAATTGATAACAGATTCATCATTAAATATTTGACATATAGAGATTTTCAATTAGAATAAATATGATTACAAAACTAGGAGCAGCACTTCCTTTGCATGGGAACTTATTACACATGTCATGTGAATATAGATTTATTTGCCTGATTAGAATCTAGTTTTGTAGTTCATGGAACTTACAGTCTAACCTGCCCTAGCAACCCACTGAATCAAAGGAATACCTATGTGATGTCACCCAGATTTATGATTCCCAAAATGGCCTTTTTCTGTATAACTTACCTTGATTAAGAGTCCATTTGCTATATGTGGCCCTTTTTGCTCCATCCATTGGATAGTCTCTTAAAGCAGATGAAGATGTTTATCAATTTAAACATTAATTACAGTGAATTCATTGAGTAGGATTTGACCAGCTTTTATTTGAAATAAGTATTGATCATCTTTGACCGTTATGTAAGACTGGACTGCCAGAAAATAAGAGTATCTACATGTTTGACCAATCACAGGCTTACTGACTTATACAAAAGAAGTCCTTTTGATATAGCCAATTGTTAACTTGCTGACTCAGCAGATAGTATAATTTTTATGTTGTCTATACTCTGTTTCGCCTGTTCAAGGATAGAGCACAGAACGGTGTAAATCTCCTTGAAAAACACGTCAAATACCCCAAACAGCTTTTAAATAGCTTTTCGCTGACTGTTTAGTGCAGTTGATGAAATAATATTCGCAAAATTTTAAAATACAACTGTCAATGACTTTAATAATTGTCGTTTAAAAAAAACAAAGTATAATAAGAGAGGTACAGTGAGGTTAAGTACTCATTGTTAACTGTTTTTCCATGGCTTGTATAGATAAGATTTGGGCTAGTTCATTTTAAAAAAAATTCATTTCTTTACTTTGACCGTATGTCATATAGACCAGTAAATTGATCAGGGCAATATATTTGATAACGAATTGTCATGTCTGGCTAATGCATTCTGAGGTAAAAGTCAAAGGTTTGTTATTGATTTGGCCAATGGCAGAATTATTAACTTGGTCATTATAGATATATTCATTTAGCCAATGATAGGCCTAAGTCATTGCAAAAACTCCTAGCGTTTTATTTAGCATTCCTCCTGTTGAAGAAAACAATTCTTTCATAAAGGCTTGTAAATTTTTATGGTTCATTTGAAATATTGATGTCTTTTGGTCAATAGATTTTAATTGATTTTTGGTGACATTATAAGCTGATTAGCAAGTGTAAAGATAATGCTTCCTCAGATAGAATCAATTCCTGTAAATCCAGTGGATAAGCCCTGATGTGAAAACTATATCCCGATATTGACAGCGTTACCTTAGCGCTCTCATCTTTGTAGAAAAAGTACCATAGTTTGTAAAGGAAAAACTCTTGAAAATCGGCTGTTATAATGAATCTATGTATGGTTCTGTCTGCCTAACCCTGAGGAGCTTCATTGATTTGATGTACATTTATAGTGTTGGTCTCCAGGCCAAGGGGTTATGGGTTCAAGCGTCAGTAGAGGGATTTGATTTTCCTGTCCTTTGGACAAGACAGTATATACCAAGGCCTGATATCACAGTAGGTGTTGGTATGTTAAAGCTCCCTCACAACTTAATGGCTGTAAGTGTCAAACATAGGCCAAAACCCTTCTTAGGCATTCTGTGACAGCTATGGATGAACCACTTTTGACTTGGAAATTTAGGAAAAACACGTCAACAACAAGCATAACCCTTGTGGTTAGGTGCAGTAATGATTTAACATCACGTTGGGATGAAATTGACATGAGATCAGATAAATCAGGACACCAGGATATAGATTATTTGTTTCCTACCACCATGTGTTCCTGTTATGTCTGATATCTATGACATGTTTTGTATGTATTTGTGTCAATTTTTGTTCTGTTTTACTGCAGTTACAATGTGTTATCATAAAATACTTTGATGCAACTATTATGTATTGTCTAGTGTGATGAATTTGTTTGGCATATGTGAAGATTACTTGCTGCTGGGATAGAGTCTTTAACATAGGGCAAAATTTGTTTGTATTCAGGGCTTCTTTTCACCAAATTTATTATCAATATTGGGCAATGTTCTGAATGGCAAATTATATCTTTTTCTCCTTATGTTTAGCCAGAAAATCTCAATTATGATGATGAAAAAAAAAATTCAGGCAATGTGTTGCAAAACACCAAAAGTTCAATTTACTGGTAGAGTGGTATTGTATTGGTATTGTTGTTTAACGTCCCACTCAAGAATATTTCACTCAAATGGAAACGTTACCGTGTGCCAGTAAATGGCTTCAAATTTTGCCTATGCTCGGCACTGCTAACTGTAGAGCAGGGAGGGTTCTTTAATGTGCCAACAACTACTGTGACAGAGATTCTCGGTTTTTACTGTCTCATCCGAAAAGACAGGGATGGCCAACCGCGAAGTGACGATACGCGGCTCGAACCCGGATCTTCCGATTTGCAGTCAAACACGCTAACCACTCCGACATGATTGGTATTGTAATTTTCATCATCAACATAGTATGTGATGAATAGGGATCTATTTTGATATTTACAATTGGTATTCAAATTTCATTATGACATGCAAATATTCAGATTTGTTGTCAAAATGTCGCAAAATTCGAAAGTCCAACAGAATTGGTCATGTTCCCAAAATGGTAGGAAAAAGCCCTGTATTCCAAATGATGAAGTTTACAGTCCTCTAATGATTGGATACCTTCATTGAACACACTTTTAGAAGATTGATTCCTTCATTTGCCTTGAGTGTGGAAGTATAGATTTCAAGACTTTGTGCAGCAAGTGCAGGCAGGCAGCACGACTAGCCTATTCATCCTCTGTCTGATGAAAAGTTGATCTTTTAATGCTCATGTATTTCTAATATATATCCCAATGAATTGATCAAATTCATAAATTAAAATTTTTTTTAAATTATAAAATAAATTTTTTAAAAAATAAATAAATTAAAAAATAAAATTCATAAAAAATTGATCAGATCATATCTGCTGAAGTCATAGTGTTGGAATAGTTTGTTACCTATGGATATGCATATCGCAAAATGTCAAGAAATGATCATCTGTTGAAAAAAATAACAACAACAAAAAAGTGAAAGTTGAAGATACCAAAGAGGCATTCAGAATTCAAAAAATTAACAAAAACTAACAGACAATATGGTCAAAACAAAAAGAAATAATACTACAAACATTAATACACAAAACAAGAGTAAACTTGATTTATTCAATCAGTGCCAGTTATCACATGTAGACTCTCAAAATCCTGGAATCTGCAATTTGATTGGTCCAAAAATATGGTGCCACAGTGTCATAACATATTGAGATAAATAGGAGCAACAAACAAAATTTATTTTAGGTTAGTCTGTCCTGTCTACAATATCTGATAGAAAATGATGCAATATTCTACAAAAGCTCAGGACGTGTAGTAAAGAGAGGCCTATTTACTGTAATAATGATTTACAGAAAATGTATGTACATTGTAGTAAAGAAAGGCCTATTTACTGTAATAATGATTTACAGAAAATGTATAGACAACACATGATTTAGTTCTCTGAAAACTTTATGAGTATGATTTCTACAAAATGATGGTTAAAACTGAGGTGTAAAATCAAGCACTGCCTTCAAATATATGTGTTTGGGAAAAGAAAAAATTCTACTGTGTTGGTAGAGTTCCTATGTAAAAACTTCTGGCCTGCACGAGCTGAGGACTGTTATATTTCAGTAACTGTTGATGAGGTCTTGACATGACTAGTGAGGGTGACTCGTAGAAAACATGATGTTCAGATTCAGTAACGCTGATATTGTCCTCTGGGGATTCTTCACAAGACGCAGCATGTCAGACAGTGTGAGTCATCAGAGATCGAAGAGCAGAAAAAAAAGACAAGCAAATTTTATACTGTCTCTCTGAGAACTATTAACATTCGTACAAATACATCCGTTACATGTTAGGATGTGGCACAGGTTCTGTAGGAATCTGCCGGAGAAGAGGAGACAGCCATTAAAATATGTCTGATCTAGACCCTGAATAATAACTGGAATTATTCTTGAGCTGCTATTTTCATGGAAATTTGGCCATTGACAAAGTCATCTTGAGTTGACATATTTCAATAGTTCTATTTTCCAAGTGATAATTAAAGCTTCAAGTCTTAGTAATACACTCAGTTGTTTCCCGAAAAGCAAAACATTGATGGGAAAGACTTATATTTTAGTATGGCAGTTTAGAACATTTTGTCACTATGGTGTTGAAAGCAATGCATATGATTTTTTTCAAAAATCTTTAAAAAAAAAAAAGAGAACTGTAGGGTTTGAATGTGTGAATTGAAATGGAAACATCAGTATAGTAAAGTGTATGCAAGTTTGTCATAAGTATGACCTAGGAACAATTGTGAGCAAATTAATATCAGATTAATGGGGCTTTGTTTATACAGATGCCTTAATTTCAAAGCTAATTGTCAGGTAAATGAAACATACAGAAAAATGAAGCACATCTCTATAATGACAAAATACAAATTGAAATATCTGTTTCCAGGAAGCATCCAGATTATGGATGGCCAGATTAACAAGATTTGACTATACATCTTATATTTTGCAATAACTTTTTTCTTTTAGATGTAGCAAAATCATTGCTTTTCTTTGTATGTTTTGGGCTTATGGAATACTGATCAATCTTTCAGTCATATGGTGAGGAACAGAACCTTGTTACAATTGTGCCGGACCATTGCAAATAATCTGTTTACACATTATCAACTATAAAAGATCTAGTGAGGCTCAAACCAGCACTGGTAAGAGGTGAGAGACTAGAGTCTACAATACCTACTACCACACATCACCCTAATGTTTCAGGTTCCGTTTGAATGACAAACGCCTAGTTCAAAGATTGAGTTCATGGTGATGAAATAGTTGATACACTAGGTTTGTTATGGCCAGGATTCGAACTTGGGACCCCGGCACACATAGGGAATGCTCTAACAACTAACTTACTGGCTAAATTGAAGTCATCACTTTGAGGGTATTATGGACCCTATAATGACCTGGTTGATCAATATGGTATGTCTGTAAAACAGATGATGAGGGATATGTTCCCCTTATCACATTCCTAATCCTGTCCTTTTTCTCTTTTATAACCATCACCGATTGTGATTTATTCCCGTATTCAACAACAGGAGATACGACGGGTGCAGCGCATGGAGCAAGAGTTGCTTACCCTTCTTGAGCACTTGAACTCACCCCCGGTTTTTGGCGGTGTTCGTGTTACTCTATTTTTGGTTTTACACGTCTTTTTGTGTCGATTCCTGTTTGTGTTATGGTCTCTTTTTGTGTTTGCCATAGTTTTGTCTGCTTTTGGATTTTTGCATTTTGATTGACCCTTTGGTATCTTCAACTATCACATTTTATTTAACTGAGGATGTAGATAGTATATGAGAGACATTTGAATTATTATACTTAACAAGTTACATAAAGGTAGCCTTTTCTAAGCTTAACCCTAAAGAAATAACTCCTCTTTATTTTAGAGTTTATTAGCCCTAACTTTTATTGTAGTATTGAAAATACCAACATAAAGCAGTTGACAAAGTATAGGAAACCAATGATCAATGGTTATATTTAAACATTATTATTGTGTTGATTGTGTATTTAAAAGTCTCCTGTATATTTATATAACACACATACAAGTGCAATGCAGGGGTCAAATGCAGTATAGCTTTGATCGATCAGAGAGAGCGCAGTGTTTGCTTAAGTAGAAATGTTTGATCAAGTGTTGGTCCTACAACCTTCCAAATGAAGCATGGAAATTTCATATCCTGTAAGGATTAATTAAATCAGCAGTTAAAAGGCAACTGCTAGGAAGCTGGGCTAGAGCTTTGCTGTTTGCTGTCAAATGTCCTTTGACGTTGAAGGTATATCGGTCAATACCAGCTGTCAATTGTTATGTCAAATCGGAATATAATTCTGGGAAGTGAATAAGCTATGTTCTCCGTTATTTGACATAAAGAGGATGATAACCATCCTTCAGTAAACAAAATTAAAGTCAGATTGTTTTATTAGAATTTATCAGTTTCATCTTTATCTTATGTAAACTTGGACTACTCTATGTACTTCACCAAATGAATATGCATGAACACTAGGCTTCTGTTTTCTTATTTGAATTAAGATAACAATTAGAAGTTGCTTTTTTTACTAGAATACAGTTAAGGAAATACCTTAAGATATACTGTATAAACTGCTTCAGTGACCACCTGTTTACACCTGTATATTCAGATTGCTTTTTTGCTATTCCCAATAGTGCCACTTGTGTGCAAATCAACCTCTATATACAGACCACCTCTCTATAAAAAGACAGTTTTCTTGTGTCCTTAAGGAGGTTATTATATAAAGCGCTGTAACAATGAACAATAAAGCGGTACCTTGAGAATGCCCCACTTAGATCACCTGAGAGCCACTGTAACATGTTCACCTTCAGAACGTGAGATTGAGTTTCCATGTGGGATAATTGGCTTTTCCTGACCGGCAGATGAGACAGAAAAAAAAAACTGAGGTGCTGTACATGTTGGCACATTTAAGAGCCCTCACTGGTCAATGGCTGTGGAGAGCTCAAAATTATGGCCTGTTAGGGCCATTGAAAAGTCAAGGATATCTAAGATGCTGACACCTACTGTGACATAAGAACTTGGTTATTACTTTTCCAACAAAAGCAAAAGGAAAAGCCAACTGCCTCCTCTGAGACTGGATCCCTCAACCACCTGGTCTTATGAGGAGTACCCTGCGGCAGAGCCACTGCCACCACTACCTTGACCTGGATGATGAGAGCCATGGTTATTCATTACTGCCTAGACCTTGATGATGCAAGCAATGACTATTCTGTGCTCTCTAGACCTTGATGATATGACTGCCTCATGAATCAGATCTACTTGAGCTAGTCACTTACATATAAGTGTTCTCAACGGCTAGATTATATATACACAACTTTTAAATGTATTTTGTCTATAAGCAGTTTATGTTTCATTAATAAAGTGTTGTAAAAGCTTAATATTGCTAAGTGGTGCTGTTTATTCATTTCTGTATGATGAAGTAGTGGTCACTTAGCAGCATATGGTCACATACTTTATATTTGTTGCACCTCAGTTAGCTTTAGCACACATGATTTCCTAACATTATTTAAGGTTAGCTGAAGCAAGCAGATGTGAAGTTAAGGTTAGGTGATTCAGGCAGATGTGAGATGAGAAAGGATGTCAATTTTTCCTCCTTCAGCATCTCTAAAAACAGTTCTTAAGAATCACACAGTTAATTTACTCTGTATTCAGGAGGAAGCAATTTAAGATCAGAAATATGATTGATCTGTCTAAGGATAAATACATGTACTGCCTCCCTCACTTAGGGCAAGTGAAGGAAAAATTAAAACAAAAATTATCTGATGCTCACTATAAAGTGGAGTACCGTTGTCCCAGGGATTTACTGGATGCATAAATTGTGACTAAAAAAAGGTCATTGTCCTCCCCCCCATTTTTTTTTTATGTGCATCCATTTGGACGCATAATTAAGAAAAAAAATTTCACCCTCATCTCCATCTAAATATACATGTACATGTACTTGTTATTTATGATAACAAAGTAAGTTTTTGTGTCTAAACTATAACCCTACAGGAATTCCCATACATATAAATAACTACCATACTAATGTAAGGGTGAAAATCTGAGGCGTTCAGATCCTTAAACTTATGGATTGAACTCTCAAAGAAAACTGCAGGAAGTCCAAGGGAACCTAAAATTAGGACACCAGGTAAACTGCTGTTGTCCTAATGTTGTTTAACATTGTGATTTGTATGTTAAACAACAACAGGACAACAGCAACAACAGCAGATGGCGTCGATGCTATACTTGGATACATTTGCTGCTAGAGTGTTTTGATTTTTTAGCTTTATGTAATACAAAATCAAAATAATTAAGAATTACTTGTATAAAGGTAAATACAGGTGATAACCATATATCAGAACTGTTAATTGATGAAATAATATGTTGCATAATTCCATTTGACTGATTATTATTTAAAGTCAACCAGGAGACATACTAAATAGATGCGCCTCAAAAATCAGTTTGTCAGAATATGATATGCCATCTCATGTCCCACCAATTACACGGAACCTGTCTTGAGAGTACACCCCTTCTGCTATGCCAATGTAGTCTTTCAATACAGATGGTCTCTGATGGCAGGTTTTATTGTAA
This sequence comes from Pinna nobilis, assembly GCA_016161895.1. Classification (NCBI taxonomy): domain Eukaryota; kingdom Metazoa; phylum Mollusca; class Bivalvia; order Pterioida; family Pinnidae; genus Pinna; species Pinna nobilis. Next base: position 5,861 of record JACSZP010008478.1, on the reverse strand, counting down.
GATTTCTTGAAAAAGATGTTTTCTTATAAGTGGTCTCTCAAGACAGGTGTCTCTCATGACAATGGTACCTCAAGATAAGTTCTATTCAAACTCATTGTCAAAATTCCTATAGTCCCAACTAGAACCTTCCCATGTACATGTATAGCAGAAAATTTGTTTCACTTCTTCACTTTCCCACCATTAGTAGATACCTTTGCTATTTACCATGCCCCATAAACCTATATACATTAGTTAATTAAAATGATCAATGAAAATAGTATTGAGAACATGGGTAAATATAATTTTTTAGATTTTCAACATGTTTGCAATATTTAAAATTACTTTATTTTTCATTTACAGGATAAATATTTATTTTCATGGTCTTTAGTCTCCCTTTCATGGCTATTGATCGTTGACATTTCATACCTAAAATGTTGATTGATTTATTGAGAGCTTTCTGAGTGAGTTGGCTTATCACGGATACCAGGTCTATTACTCGTTATGCACGATATGCATATATTCCCATTGTCAAAATGAGGCCAAGGAAAACGGGAGTTCTGTGGATTTGGTTTTGATTTGATAAGTAGCAACACAGAAATATCACGGTTGTGACGGAAAGGCAACAAGGTGCTTCATAATGACAGAACTGTACATGTATTATTGATTGTTAAAAAAAAAACAGAGAAATTTGATAGTGAATTATGTTTGTGAGTGTTTTTATCCAGTTACAAACCAACACATACAAAAAATGAAAATTAATAATAGAAAAACCATGCCTAGTCAATCATACGTGTAATACGTGAAATGCTTTTTCAAATTGTTTGGATAACAGTACAGAAAGATAAAAAGGTAAATCAGTCTATTTGAGTATGGGTCTCTAGGTGGTACATTTGCAGCAAGTTTTTCCTCCAGGACTTAAAACTATATACTTCTACCTGACTATAATATTGTCAAATGAGGCAACATGCAAAACGAGGGACACAGAAACAATATTTAACCAGTCTTAGAAACAGATAATGTGACAGTGCTCAAAGTATATAAAAATGAATCATAAAGATGAACAAAGTAAAACATATTACACAGACAAGTAATGAGCTCTAGCAACTAATTACACACAGAAACCAAGAGATAAAATAGATGTTGATTTTTCCTCTTCAATACAGTTCAATACAGATATTTCTTACCTTTCCGATTAAACACTGGATGCAATCTGCAAAAACTTAAGTCCCATGTTAAAGTAGGTGTTGGCACGTTTTAGATCCCCCCACTGTTCAGTGGCCCTTGGTGCATAAAAGAACCAACATCAGTACAGTCTAACTTATTATAAGAGGCATGTCCAAGGGAAGGAGCGAAAAGGGTCATATATGGCAGGTGGTTTCTTTATACAGGCGATTTATACAGGTAAAAATCACTGTGAACCATATACCTGTATTTCAGTCACATTAGACAAGTAGTCTCTTAATTCAGTAGGTTGCTTAGGCAACTTAGACTATGTATGGCAAAGGCCACTATTTTAAGCCCTTCATTGGACTTTTTATGGTCCTCTATTTGATTGTGAGATTCAACAGAAACAAATACAATGTACACTGAAATAACATAATTTACTATATACAGGGTTATTTTTGCCCCTCCCCCTCCATTGGCCTTAATGCACATGCAAACAGTTTTGCTTTGTTTTGAATTTGCAAGGTCTCATTATGATTCTATTCAATGAAGTTACTATTTTAGATTTGTCGAGTATTGAATTGACCCGTTGACAATGAGAGAGAAAGAGACGAAAATAACATTGGTATGGAAATATACCTGTTTAATTTTTTGTACAGTAACTTCTAAATATTTTATGCTGCAGTCTCGCACAGGCGGGTCAGGAACAGGATTTGATCAGGGAAAAATTAGCCAGTTTGTCCTGGAATGGATGGTAATTGCATACTGTACGCAGATTTAAAAGTTGGCCTTGGGGATAGGAAAAGGGCAATACGGGATGGTAGGGGTTGTTGTGGGTCAGCAAGGGTCGATGAGGTTTTATGCTGTTGGTTGATACAGGTCAATGTGGTACAAACCAGGTCAGTACAGATACCATTACGGAATTGAAATCCGTGCAAAAATTGGACATTACCAGAAATTGTTCTTCGCCATATTGTAGCCCTTGAATCCACCAGGTATTGACATGGATTAGTTTATGATGTGGGTCTGTATGGATGGAACCCGGTCGATGCTGTTTTAATTCCATGTGGACCTGATTCAAAATCCGGCCATGTGTGACTAGCATAAGGACAACAGCAATCCCGAAACAAACAGCAACAATTCACAGATATAACTAGAGAGCAATGGAAATACTACCGTAATTACATTGAATCATATGAAACAAGAGATCCAGTAATATTTCAGTGACTGAAATTGCCTTGTTACCTACTATTTCCACTATGCTGTATCTGGGATTGTGACATAGATCATCTCTGATTGGTATTTATATTTTATTCCGTAAGATATACTCCCATAGAATGATACTGAGTAGATGATTACATTTGTAAAATGGATATGGTCAATTAAAATAAGTATCAGATAATAAGATCGTAAAATTATACGGCTAATTATAGATGAGGCATCACTTGGTGACAGTGTTAGATATACAGAATTACACACACTGTAGGCTTGACGATATATCTCAATACTCCAGGGAAACAGAAAACCACCGTAGCGTAATCATGTTCCACATCAAAGTATTGTTCCTGTAATGAGGAGGCGTCCATTACGATTGTTCGATGTAATTTCGTTATTATAATTATTAATCAGAAATTAAACCTTATCCTTCCTGATATATCAATTATAGTCAATACTGCTGCAATCATATATATCAATAATTCAAAATTGTGTTACAGCTTTCAATTATTTATGTCAAATTTCATGAATTAATAATATATTTTTTGTTTTGAATTTACATGGTACAAGTACTTCACAATTAAGTATTGTCTCATATTCCTTCATATTTCATAATTAGTAAAAAATTGAATGTTCATTAATAAACCATTTTAGTAGGTGAAAATTAACTCTTTGATCCCTTAAATTAAGGAGTATTTCGTGCAGACTTGCCAACCTTCAAACATTTCAATGGGGAGATTAATTTTTCAATCTCATGGGGTAGACTTTAAATTTTGATACGAGCTAATTGGACAATTAGAAATTTTCATGTGGGAGACATGCATTTTATTTATGAAATCATCAAAATTTGACACAAAAAAGAGGGAGTCTCCCGCTTTATGGGGAGAGACTTGGCAAGTATGGTTTCATGTGATAACTGATCATACAAACATTTTGTGGGATGATTATGGTCTGTTCTCTCTAAAGCAAAGATTCTTCATGAGTCATGTATTTACTCAAAACATGACTAAGTTTGATTTTATATCATTCATGTGATGTGGACCCAAACTTCCTCTAGCCAAAGAGGCAGAAAATAATAGAAAAAAAAAAAAAAGTTTTGGCAAATTTTTCACATATTAGAGGAATCAAGGACTTTCAAGAAAATAATATACTTCTTAGTGAGAACATTGAATAGAAAAAATTGTAACTGATGCTGTTTAAGAAAAGCCCTTTTGCATCTTTTCATTGAATATTCTGTAACAGTATCCTTACATGTCACATGGTACAGGTGCCCTTTTGAGTAACAATCATATCCCTTACGTATCGTATGCTATGGATCCCCCTTTGTTTTGTGGTTATTCTTTATGTATCGTAAGTTGTAAATGCCCTTCTACCTCAGTGTAGGGGTCACCATGGTTCAGTGATTAGGACATGTATGTTTGCCTTCTTATCTTGAGATTGTAGGTTTGAATCCCCACTGCCCCAAGGTTGGCTCTCTGTCCTTTGGATGAGAAAGTAAAACCTGAGGTCCAGTGTCAAAGAAAGTATCATGATATTAAAGAAATATCACTGCTCATTAGTCATAACTGCCAAGCGTTGGCCAGATTTGTCCTTGTTCACACTTCATTGGCATTGAAGACATCTCCATATAAGTGAAAGATTCTTGAGTGGGATGTTAAAGGTACACTTGGACTCATTTAGCAAACATTTGTCGTACATGAGATAACAATGGAATCGTGTACAAATGGATATAATTAAGCGATTTACACATTAAAAAACATATTTTGTCCATGTAATTCGCCCTATTTATAGGCATCGGTCATATCTGTAAAAATGGCGCGAAATGAATACAACCCGTAAACGTGTATTTTTGATTTTTTAAACGACGATATCTATATATTGCGTACATATTTTTTGTATTTTATCAGCTACATCCTCTAATTATATGCTGGTGCAAATGTGATATTTCAATTTTTTAATGCTGTGAAGATGAAAAATGAGTCCAAATGTATCTATAAGCAACAAAACAACCAATCTACCTCAGCACAGAGTATAGTAAATCAGGTCACATCGCGTGAGTGATGATCTCTGAATCCTCTTTCATCATGGATAACCAACATGCCAGTCATGTTGCCGTTGGCACTGGTTCCTTTGTTGACTATTTGACAATCATTACTGCAATAGATACTTAAAATACAGTTTAGGATAACTAGGCCAAAAATAAAAAATTGTTTGTTTGATGTAACTCTACCCAGACTTTTGAAAGTGGGTAGGTAGGCAGATAGGTAGTTTTTTTTTCTTTTAACCCTTTCCCAAAAAATGCTTGTGTGATAAAGTGCCATGAACTAAATCATGAACATATGAATGTTAAACTTTTCATATTTGGGATTCACTAAAATGAAAAACAGTTCTATTCTTATAGAAAATCAACAACACAATGGATATCATGTGACAAGAAACATACAAATTCATTTACGTTTTATAATTATTTAGGACTAGAAAATATTACAGCTCTAATACCTATACTACCTAGGACTAGGATGCATTGGACTATATAAACTTTGGAGTAGAAGTTACAAGTTAGAACAACAGAGCCAGTTGTTATTGATACCTTCGACTGCCGAATGAAATCCTCAACTTGTTGCATGAGGACAATGGTTTTGAATAAATCCTGCCACCTATACACTACAGGCACTCGCCTTATCAAATTTCAAATGTAGTTCAGATTGAAATTTTATCGAAAGCGCCACTTCTCCCCCCTCCCCCTGCTTCCATTCATGGTCATTCAGACGCTCCAAATACCACATGTATATGGCTAACTATTGCGTCAAGCATTTGACAAACGTAAACTGAGGCAGATTCTACAGTATAAATCTGACAGTTCTGGATTCCGGATTATTTCACGATAAAATCAAACAATTATATTCAAAACAAAGAAAAAAAATGAGGGTCGGTGTTCTTTATGCCAGTCGGTCGGTCGTTTTTTGTTGTTTTTAGCTCACCTGAGCCGAAGGCTCAAGAGAGCTATAGTCATAGCGCAACGTCCGTCCTCCGTCCGTCGTCCGTCCGTCGTCCGTCCGTCCGTAGTATTTTCACATTTTCGACTTCTTCTTCAGAACCACTGCAGGGATTTTGATGAAACTTGGTAGGGTTGAAGTACTTATGGTCCCCTACAAGTGTTGTTGTTTTTCGGTTAGATCTGCCCAGGGGTGGAAAAGGGGCGGGGCCAAATAGGTCCAGATGGGT
>JACSZP010008468.1:0-28640 GCA_016161895.1 Pinna nobilis | reverse complement strand
AGCCAGAGAAAGAGAAAGACAGAGACACATACACAGAGAGAGAGAGAGAGACAGAGAGAGACAGAGACAGAAACACAGAGAGAAGGAGAGAGAGAGACAAACAAAGAATTCTACAGAGAGAAAGAGTGAGACAGATACAGACAGCCAGAGAAAGAGAAAGACAGAGACACATGCACAGAGAGAGAGAGAGAGAGAGAGAGAGAGAGAGAGAGAGAGAGAGAGAGAGAGAGAGAGAGAGAGTCTATATCTTAATTCTGTTGCATCAAATAGACCTACATAAGTCAAATACAATTATACATGTATCACATGATGGGTGTGGAGCCTCAACTATTTCTCTTCTTTACAATTTGTACTCACTTTGGAACATGGTGTTCTTCATAAGGAACTAACACCACTCTTTCTCCATATAAGACAATGTTCTGGTTTGTTTTCATTTGATATCCTGTTCAAATCTTCATCCTGTAAAAAATTTCCTGTTAAAGTACAACTTTCAAAAATTTTTTGTCATTTAATCTTATGTATAACACTTAGCATGCTTAACTTAACCCCAAAATAACTTTGTTAATGTGTAGTGCCATATTGAGAATATCACATGTATAAACATCCTCAAGAATAATGGGATGGGATAAGTTTCACATCCTGAGATTAATAATGTTTATAAGTACATAGTTTTTCAAAAATGTTTATTTTCTTAATTATTGCAGTTCCCTCTTTTGGTATGACCATCCATGATTTTTTCCAAAAATCAGACTATTTAATAAAATTATTTATATTACCGGTATAACGTTGTGAACACAGACTATTCATAATATGAGTGAACCATTAGAGCTCTATGTGCTTTCTTGGCTCATTTGCTGTCAGAATGTCTCAGAATTCACAACCTAAGACAAACATACACTAGAGTTACATACAGTATCTTTTATTCAAAATTGCAATACCAAAAAGAGAGCTTATATGAAATTGAGTACATGTACCACAGGCTGGCCTTTAGACTGGCAGTTAAGGCAGAGGAGCTGGTTTTTCCTTGCCTCCAGATCATGATGAGACAGTAAAACACAAGATTGTGTGTCGCAGTGGAAGTTGACGACTCTTAAATTCTTCACTGGTGCACGTAGATGACCCAAAAGCCAATTAGAGACAAAAATGAGAAGTCCTTCACAAGTACTCAGTGATATCTCAATATCAGTGAAAGATCTGCAAGTTGAATATCAAATAACAACAAAAACAAATGCAATGTCATGCGTCATCATTCAGGTCAATGTTCCTCCTCAGGATAATTGTTTATTTGAAGTGTTTCTCTGGTAATAGTGACCTTGTCATCTTAATTTGATAAACCTTTAAGTAGATAACATGTGGTAGATAATTATCACAATTATTAGTCCGCATGTAAGTGTAAAAATAATTGTCTTGTACTTTTGTCTTGTTAATATCAGAGTACATGTACATGTAATAAATTTCTTCACACAAACATCCAATTCAGATACATGTATAACCTTTTCAAAATCCTAGTGCTGTATTTTATGGTCTAAACAAGTCAATATGTTGTAAGAGTGGGTTGACCATTTTTAGAGTATAAGTTTGCATTGGTGAAAATCTGAAGATAAGTGAGTTTTGATTTGATAGTTGTGAGTGATGACACAGTTAAAGTGTGTCACACAGTAAAATTCCTGTGTTACTGTTGATGTTGGAATGTTAAAGAACACTCACTACTTAATGGCTGTTATAGCCAAACATAGGGAAGAATTGGACCTTTTCACTGGCAGCAGTTTATAAGTGCAAGATTCTTGAGTATGACGGTTGGCAAAAATGCATCAAAAGTGATAAAATATGTGAGCATCATGTCTGGCTTTGTAGTCATCATGACTGTCCGTAGAGTCCTGATTGCATGTACAGTGGAGTTGGTCTATAACAAAGTCAAAGGGGAGTGACTTTTGACTTCATTGTGGGCATCCTTCGTTTTAAGCGTCAGAATTTACTACATAAGTAGATAAATAGCAATTCTTTGGGGTATTTTATTCCTCTTTGTTATAGCACTGAATTCGCTTTATGCCAATTCGTTATAGACTGACTCTACTGTATGTAGGTACAACCTGACTGAGGACAGATTCAATAAATTACCTTTGTTTTAAACATTTTGAATCATATTACAATGATGGTCGGCTTGAGTTGACTAAAGCTAAAAAGGAAGATCGTAAATAAAGGCAAATCACCATAATTTAGAGCAACAACAGAAATGAAAGCATTGGGGAATAAACTACCTTTACTAAGTCAGTAAGTGATCAGTGGAGCTTGATCCTAATATTTACTGTGAAATACTAAACTTGTTGGTTGGTTGTATTGTTGTTTAATATCCTACTCAAGATTTTTTCATTTATATATGGAGATGTCACCAAGTGCAAGTGAAGGGCAACGAATTTAGCCTATGCTTGGCACTTTTAGCCATTGAACAGGGAGGGTTCTTTTTAATGAGACAACATCTCCTGCGACACAGGTTTATGGTCTCATCCAAAGGACAGGGACAGCATACCGCAGCCCATTTTCGAACTCACAACCTCATGATCAGGTGGCTAACAAGCTAGCCACTGAGCCACTAAAACCCACTAAACTTTAGAAATCAAGGGTCTTATTGGAGGCAAATGGCTTTCCCTGTCCTTTAGAAAAGACAATGAAAACTGAGGTCCTATATTATAGTGTCCATAGATTAATGATCCCTCACTGCTCAATGACATTAACCCTTTCAACACCACAGACCAAAATAGACTGGTCTAAACAATAGAAAAGAGCATACCATTCTGATACTTGGGGTTGAAAGGGTTAAATGATGAACAAAAGCCAAAGTTTGAAAACCTTCACAGACATTCTATAAATTTGCACTTGTAATGTACCCATATGAGTGAAAGATTCTTGAGAAGGTAATTAATCAATAACAATGACAGACAAAATCTTAAATTTAATATTACATTAGAAATATAGTGCCTGTCCTTTATTGGAACTATATTGATTTTGCTTATTTTTTATTCAGACTGAGACATAAAGTACTGTGACATGTAAAATCAAGCTTCTAAAGACTGACTCAAAACCTTTGTATTTTTCAGATGTAGATGCACATTTCTATATTCAACCTGATTATAATTGTTATGAAGGTATGAATTCTTTTACATATGTGGTAAATCTAGGCAGTGTGTCAGTGTTAGGCCCTTGAGCCTAACATCTGGAATTTTGGCTCAATGCTAGAACGCTCATCTGGCAAGCTGTGGGTCGCAGAGGAGATCCTCGGTCAGGGCCCCAACAATGGCGTCAGCGGTAAATGTTTTGTCTACTCTATCTATCTATGACTGTCTTTACAGTTTACAGGTACCCTAATGCATGGATCACTCATATGGGTGAAAGCAGGCAGTAAGCCCTAAGAGCGTGGATCACTCATGTGGGTGATAGCCACTGTAAGTTGTAACGGGATAAATAGAATCTATCATCACTTTGTACTAAGACAGAGAAATGTCATCCGAGTGTCAAAGATTTGCAGTCCACGGCGAGGCTTGTGGAGTTGTGGATGTTGCAAATCTTTGACTCAAGGGTGCGATTTCTTTATCTCTATATACAGGTACGAGTAAATGACAATAGACATTAGAGGGTGCGAGACACAAGAATCTATCACCACTTTGTACTGAGACAGAGATATCTCACCCGAGTTTCAAAGATTTGCAGTCCATGACAAGGCTTGCCAAGTCGTGGATGTTGCAAATCTTTGACACAAGGGTGAGATTTCTCTATCTCTGTAGGCTACAAAGTGGTGGTTGATTATTTTTCTCTCACCCTAGGCCTCAAATCATGCATTTTTAAAGTCAGAAATATATGTGCAAAACTGCATTCAAGTGGACAAAATATGTCAAAAGTAGGTCAAGTATATGGCATGTGAAGTCAGGGGGTTGGAGACAAGCACAGGGGGGTCCAAGACAGAGATATCTCAGAACGCGTAAATAGGTGGATTATTCTCTCCGGGGTAGAAAGAGATATCTCAAAATGGGTAAATATACCCCATTTTTTATACAACAATTATTAGAGTTGTTGTATTTCAAAATTCTGCGAATTTAATGCCCCATGATTCACGTTTTCCGACACCTGAGACACGCACACAGGTACATAAAGTACACCTACTTTGAACAATTGTATTATTTCAAACGAATCTATGCGGGACAGAGTCCATTTTCGATTAGGTAATAGTTAATAGATCGACTGTTTTTTTAAAAAAAATTATTAGAGTAGTTGTATTTCAAAATTCTGCAATAATTATTACATCAAGTCAGGGCCTCCGTGGCCGAGTGGTTAGCATGTTCGACTTTGAACCGGAGGGTCTGGGGTTCGAATCCACGTAGCACCACTCCGCGGTTGGCCGTCCCTCATCATCTTTCGGATGAGACAGGAAAAACCGATGTCCCGTGTCACAGTTGGTGTTGGAACGTTAAAGAACCCTCCCTGCTCTACGGCCATTAGTGCCGAGAATAGGCAAAATTTGTCGCCCTTCACCGGCACACGGTGACGTCTCCATATGTGTGAAATATTCTTGAGCGGGACGTAAAACAACAATACAACAACAACATCAAGTCAAGGACTTAGTCCTTGATCAAGTGCACTAGACTGTCAGCGGGGCCTAGTGACAAAGCTACATGTATTTAAAAGCTGTTGGAGTATTTGATGTGTTTTTCGAGAAGATTTTCACCGTTATGTGCTCTATCCTTGTACAGTTTTAGCGAAACAGAGTAGACCTATAGGTGGATTATTCTGTCTGTTGGGGTGAAATAAAAGGACCTCAAAATTAAGATGGGGAGGAATATGGTAAATCTAGGTAGTATTAGGCTTTAAGCCTAATGTTTGCACATTTGACTCAATGGTAGAACGCTCGTCTTCAAAACTGTGGGTCGCGGGTGCGATCCCTGGTCAGGGGCACAACACACATCTGAGCTAATGTAACAAGCAAATATAGTGAGAGAATATTATGAAAACACTGGTACTATGAATTAATACTAGAGTATATATTTTTGAATAGTTGCCACTTTATAAGTTCGTTTAGAGAATGGTTTAGGGTAAAATTGGGTGATTTCGGGTAATTGAGACAGTTTTGGATTGCCATGCTTATGAATTCAATTTTTCAGGTAAAAAGGCTCAAATCAAAGTAAACATACAAAAATACAAATTATTCCAGCTAAAAAGCAAAGAAAATTATATAGCTAGAATAAATTAATCGTCTGCATCTCGAACAGATAACAATAAAACTTGCCGGCTACTCTTGACATTTAGGTTTACCTTCGATGTGCTGTAGGAAATATATTGTGAATTCTAAGTTAAAAAGCTGAGAGCGGACGGCCAATATTCCGGAATTAAGGAAAAGATTGACTAAGAATATGTTTGAATATACCCCCTATTCCATTATGAATCCAAACATTTGTTCGAAACTTAAATTCTTAGCCGTCACGTGGAATTTATTCAAAAATACCCAAGCCCTATAGTTTACAACACTGTATCTAGGATATTTTAAAACCTCAACATTACTTTTATTTCAGGAAGCGCACCTAGTACGACTTTTTCCATGTAATTTTTGCTGTTGTTGATAATAAAAGCATCATCATGAACATCTGCATGCGTCGTCACCACCACCACCACCATCATCATCAGCATCATCGTCGTCGTCGTCGTCGTCATCGTCATCGTCGGCATCGTCATCATCACCATCATCATTATCGCCGCCGCCGCCACCATCATCATAAATACAATGTATCACTACCACCACAAACACTACCATCCAACAAGCCCCACCATCAACACCATCATCGTCGTTCCTATCGCCATCATCATCACCAACGCCGTGATCATCATCACGTCCATCACCATCATCATAATCATCATCACCATCATAATCATCATCACCATCATCATGCACTTTCATCATCATCATCATCAACAACATCATCATCGTCGTCGTCGTCGTCGTCGCCGCCATCATCACTCCAAACACCAGCACCACGATCCCATAACCACCACCACAATCATCATCATCACTACCACCACCACCATTATAATAATCATCATTATTATCATCATCGTCCTCGTCGTCGTCGCCGTCATTCATAATCGCCATTCACCACCACAACCACAACAATCATCATCATCATCATCATCATCATCATCAGCGCCGCTGCCGCCGTCATCATCATAATTATCACTACAACCACCAACACTACCATCCCACAACCAACACCATCATCATCATCATCGTAGTTATTGCCATTATCATCACCAACACCATCATCATCATCATCACTCCCATCATCATCATCATCATAATCATCACCATCATCATCATCACAACCACCACCACCATCATTCATCCCACAACCACCACCATCGTCATCATCATCACTACCACCACCATCATCATAATAATCATCATTAAACAACAGTACAACAACAACACATACGTCCGTGTATGTATGCTGTGCGAAATGTTTTTCTTATCTCTCTACCTCTTCATTTTCTCTCCTCGAATCCGATCTGATCAATTTGATATATAAAAAAGCTAGCAAATTGTATCATTGTGAATATATATTGTGAATATATTTTGTAGAAAAGATAAAACTTACGAGAGAAAAGTGTCGCCAATTTTATCGATAGGTAAATAAATGACACTTTTCGCTTTTGATGAATAGTGTTTTACTGCTGTGCCCATGTAATCTTTCACGAGGAAAATTTTACCCTTTGGGAATGTTATTAAATGTCAGTGGGCCTCCGTGGCCGAGTGGTTTGCGTGTTTGATTGCGAATCGAAAGATCCGAGTTCGAGCCGTGTAGCGACACTCCGCGGATGGCCGTCCCTGTCTTTCGGATGAGACAGTAAAAACCGAGGCCCCGTGTAACAGTAGGTGTTGGCACATTAAAGAACCATCCCTGCTGTACGGCCAGCAGTGCAGAGCATAGGCAAAATTTGTCGCCTTTCACCGGCACACGGTGATGTCTCCATATGAGTGAAAGATTTTTGAGTGGGACGTTAAACAACAATACAACAACTCTACAACTGGCCACTAGGCAGAGAGGAATATTACTCATGACAACATTCACAATGACTTGACATGGGTCATACGGTCTCATCTGCAGAACAAAAACAGCAAGTCGCCTCACCTGGGACTTTAACCTACAACCTCACAATATGGAGTCTGGCACTATACCTCGATGTGACAATGGTTCGACTGTGATGAATATGTCATCATTTTTTTAACAAAATGCGAAGATTTTCCTCCCTAATAAAACATCAGCACACATTATTGTTTTCTTTGTTCACTTATTTTGTATACTCAAATATCCCTTTTTATGTTGGTTGATTGAATTGTTATTTAACGTCCCGCTTAATAATCTTTTACTTATATTGAGACGGCACCGTGTACCGGTGAAGGGCGACAAATGTTATCGAAGCTCGGCACTTGTTGCCGTAGAGCAAGGGGTCTTTAACGTGCCGACACTTAGTGTGATCACAGATCTTTTCTAACATTATAGATATAATTGAGTAAATTCAAAATTTGTAAAGTATTTTGTATGTAAATATAGACAGGCGAATAAAGGGAGAACTTGAAGTCTGTACACCGTCAACGAGTAACAACAAAATAACTTTCAGTTTCAATTTAAAAAACAGTTTAATTTTAATCCTCTCTAGACTATGCATATTCATGTAAATGACATAGGCGGTCTAGCTAGTTCCATCGACCGCTTATCCCACTCCTAGTGTCACATATATATATCAATAGACACATACATTACATAAAAAATGAATTCCTGTTTCTCAGAAAAGTATTTATGTAGGTACTAAGTACAAAGTTTAAATACAATGTATTTTCCTGGAGACTTCAATTTCAGCGAAACCGAACAAAAGTCATTGGTATACAACTTATGCAGTGCAATCTCCTTATCACAACTTAAGTACACGGTACTTCTAAAATAGGTCCTTACTGTATCAGTGTACAAAGTGGCAATCTGCGTGTATTGCTTAATATCGTGTTGTAATCTCTTTTCAGTTAATCTCTCTCTCTCTCTCTCTCTCTCTCTCTCTCTCTCTCTCTCTCTCTAAAAAGGTCCTATTAATAAAGGATTTGAAAGAAAGGTAAGAAACAAAATATTTGAGTGAAAATAATGAAAAAAAAGTCAATCAAGTTCTATATCCTTGCCGCATCCCGAAGTGACCCGGATATGTTAGCATATCAAAGTAGCTGGATAGATGCATATTACCAAAAATGGCACTACTCATAGCACATCACGCTTAGTCACTGAGTTAGATAGTTGGATACTTTATGTATGAATTAGGTATGCTATCCATGTATAGGTATACGACAAGATAATAAAAGGACAAGTCGTCGTCGTGTTTTGAATATCTATCGAGAATATTATTGAACAATCGTGAACACTTGTCGACCGTTGTATTTATGACGTGAACCAGTTCCTGCAAACACTCTTCACTTCCGGTCGCAATATAATACTTTGATGGCGCATATTTAATTTGATAAAACCCACATTGCCTCCTCACCAGCAGATAAACTGAGAAATGTTAACTTTTCTGTGCGTATACGAAAAAAAAATCGCATGAACTTCCTCTTTGTTTACCAGCGTACTAGAGTTAGCGGATCTATGATTGACCATCTGATCTTTGCAGACAAACGGAAGTAAATTCATGGCTGAATCACGGTCTTTCTAGTCATAATCTGATTAAACCTTACGACTAATTTGTTTGTGCACTTATTTTTGCAGTTGTTTTAGAACACATGATATTTTCAACCGAAATTGCCATGTTACCGAACTCGAAAGGTTTTCGTGGAACAATTGCGACGAATGTGGTATGCATATGCTAACAGGGGCACTGACTCCTTCCGGACACCTGGTCCCATCCCATTAGGGATTTGACACAATTTGATATGTTATTAGGACTTAGATTTTCGAACATTCCTTGGTACTTCTGCACTTTTATCTTACACCCCATTCTGATATCTAACAAATTCAAGTCCGATTTTATGGACATAGGAGAAACCAGAACGCGAAGGCGCAGGTTAATCATCCCAAACAAAAAATTGGCCATCCAGCATGTCAGTGACGACAAGATATAACATGGATGAGGGCATTCAGCGATTGTCTTAATTTTTAAAATGTCTTTGAAATTCTCAAAATCTGACAGTTCAGATTAAAAACTTTTTTTTTACTTTCAATGCGTTTATCGGAAAGATAGATGGATTTTACACGATTCATTTCTCTATTGAAATATTACAACATAAAATGACCCCGACTCTAGATGGTTTCAGCTTGCGGAAACCATATGGAAACCTACAAGTTTCCGCAGGTATTCGCAGTGCAGTAACCTTGGTCGTCCAGGAATCCAGATGGTTTCAGCTTGCGGAAACCATACGGAAACTTGCAAGTTTCCGCAGCTGAAACCTTCTGGATTCGTGGACGGCCTAAGTTCTAGCTTGCGGAAACCATACGGAAACTTGAAGTTTCAGCATGGAAACCTCGCAGAAACTTGTCGAAAACCCTAGTTTCCATATGGTTCCGCAAGGTTTTAGGAAAGCGGAAACCATATTTTTCATCCAGTGTCTGTCAGATATGCTACAACTTTACTCTTAGATTTACGATTATCTATATGGTACCCTGCTGCTGTACACAGGTTGTCCTTCTTTGTATATTCCTACTTTACGAACTAACTTATTTCAGTATTTCGGTATTTTCTATCTTTAGCCTCGAGAAAAAATGCTCCCTTAGTTTAAACAATATCTTATTCGATTGATCAACATTGTATCACTCATATGAATTACATTAGGGGATTTGAAAAACAAATAGTACTGATCTAAGATCAAGTGCTTAATGTTTTCTTGAAGATCTGTCTTTGCTGTCGATTGAACTGAAACCCCCTACACGCACACGTGCACTAAAACCTTCACTTTGTATCGACAATTATCAGTATAATAAGAAGTTTCAAGTGAATCAGACATGACGTAAGTACAGCTGGGCGTAACTCGACACTATCAGACAGAGAAAAACAGCACTTGTGTTGAATATGTAACACTAAACCACACGACTTCAAAACATAACGCAATTTTACTCTGAGTAATCTATAACTAGTGAAGACATCGCAACTTTAGTGACTTTCCTCCTCAATCATTGATTATATGATTCACACGTACATATTATATACATATACAAAAATAGAAAAATAGAATATATGGCTTCCTTTATATAACACTATCTTCTATAAACCATGTCTTTTCTATTTACGAGTACAGTTCTTTCTGTCCACCCATTCATATTCGTTTATAGATGTTGTTTTTGTTTTTCATATTTATAAAACACGAAGCATACACAGAACTACGTACACGCACGTAAGAAATTTTCCAAATTACTCCAAACGATAGTGTAGATTTGAAAAATTCTAACAGAATCCCATATCATCAAACGTCTAGATGGACACACTATTGTCACTTGCAAAACTTTTCTCTTTTTTTGCTTACATATTCTTTGCTCTTGTTTACCGTCTTACTCATGTATGTTCCAATAAAACTTTGGAAACGCCACCGAATACCAGCTAGCCAGACCGGCCTGAACAGTGAGAAGAATTAATGTGCTAACGTCATCTGTGACACTGAGTTGAAGTGCTTATTGGTGCAACATTCCATAATGTTCTGTTACAGTCTAAAATGTACGCAAGAGTTTAAACACTTATTTTTAACAAGCATATGAATGCTTAGTAGATGAAACTAGTAATTTTAGTAATTCATTTCATAAATTCTTCAATCTCCAGATTGTTTTTCATAGGGAAAGATGGCACCAAGAATTGACGGAAGACAGATTGAGTTGCATTCTCCAAGAAGGTGTTTCTTAGAATTACTGATTCAGTCACCAATGTACCTTATTGACACTGAGCTAGTATACTAGAGTATTCAACTACCTCACCAAAGTTCTTGGAAGCACTATCTTTAAGACCAGCTCTCTCTTAGACTTTTACAAGCACAGGATGTTAGGGTGTTATTACACGGCAAGATTAGATTAATAAGCCAATACAGTGAACTAAAGTTTATATTTAGAATTCGCCTTCGCAGCGGATTTCCAAGTGTCGTGTTTTATGTTAGCGAGAGTTTAGGTCAAACTCGCTCATCTTGTTTTTCAATACAGAATCCTTGATCTCGAACGTATTCATTCTCTTCTCTCGGGCTTTTGAATGCAATCACTCTGTTAGACGTCTGGATATTATAACAAACGAGATTGTACAGAAACAAGGTATGTTTAACACTATCTTTATAATATATTGTCCTTTCTGAAATAGATATCTTATTTGATGTAATAAGAATTATCGCAAAGGGCAATATGATAGATGGTAAACTTTTCCCCTATACATATACCTGTCCGAACTGTTCGTTGTTATAACAGAATTGTTTTTGAGCCTCTCACTCAAGAATCTTTTACTCATATGGAGAAGTAACCGAATGCCGACGATTGGCTCCAAACTTTGACTTATTGTCTGTACTAAAACCCCTGCAGCGGGGGGTAGGGGGTGGGGGTGTGTCTTTAACACGCCGAAACCTACTGTGATACAAGACCTAGCTTTTCACTGTTTCTTTAGAAGAAAGTATTCTTTTGTGCTTATCCGGGCTACTTTCGAAATTATTATAAATGCTTTTCCTTTAATCTTGCTACTTATATACAATAAAACCCAGGCCAAATGTCACAGTAAATTAACCCCCACTACCCCATAACATAATGTGCCAGATAACGACCAAATTTGATACCCTTTACTGGTTTTTGTTGTTTTTTGTTTGCTTTGTTTATTTTTGTTTGTTTTTGTTTTTTTGCACGTCTTCATATGAGTGAAATACACGAGTAAGACCTAATAATCGGCAATAATCGGCAACAACACAAATACAAGTACATGCATCACTGTATATACATTATGATAGCTATGAATCGTTGACAACTTATTTTCGTTATTTCCTCACTGTTTGAGTGGTCTTGATTATCAAAGCGAGCATAGCTGCACTTTATCAGCCTTGTTATATTGTACTTTTCATATTATGATACACACGAGTGTTTGATTTATATAGACTAGGCGTTTTAATGTTACATCTAGAAATTCAAACCGACATTACGTAATTTCAACAGAAGGGATGTATAGCTTATCATAGTATGTAGTATATACGTATTTATATCTAGCAGTTTTCAAAACTCAAATTAATCTAAGATTGTAGCTAAGCTGTTGGTTTTATGTTCAGCGTTCTCTTTGACAGTTATTAAATATATACGATATAATTATATAACATTTAGATTGTTAAGCCATGTCTACCTTAATGAGGTGTACAAAGCTTGAAGTGAAACAAGAGCAACGAAATCAACCGTAAGACAGAAAATTTACACCAAACATTACTCTTTTTAGATTAGAATTTTGGGGGGCCTCCGTGGCCGAGTGGTTAGCGTGTTCGATTTCGAGCCGAGAGGTCGGGGGTTCGATTCCCGCAGCGCCACTCCGCGGTTGGTCGTCCCTGTCTTTCGGATGAGACAGTAAAAACCGAGGTCCCGTGTCAAAGTAGGTGTTGGCATGTTAAAGAACCCTCCCTGCTCTACGCCCAGCAGTGTCGAGCACATGCAAAATTTGTCGCCCTTCACCGGCACACGGTGACGTCTCCATATGAGTGAAATATTCTTGAGTGGGACGTTAAACAACAACGCAACGCAACAGATTAGAATTTGATTGAGGACTCCCAGTGGTTGTGGCCGGTCTACATGAGAGTCTTTCTACTCTGTGACATCTGGTCCCTCTTCTGAATTTCCAAAGGTTCGTGTTTGTATATATATACTCTAGAACGAAGAACGAATCATCATTTGGTATACCATATCATCTCATAGGCATGTCGGTTTATATAACCGTGACAGAGGTAATTGAATTCTAAATGCAGAACATTTCAAGACGCAAAATATGTTATGTACACCTCTAAAAACTGAAAACGAAAATTCATTCAATATCATTTACAGTTTCTGTGCATCAAACCACGAGCGGGTATCGAGAGGGGAGGGGTGGGCGGCACCCCTACTTTTGAACTTGCAAAGTGTAGGGATTATGAAAAAAATGAGTTATCACCTTTGCTTTTCTTGATACAAGTTCGACACCTGGAAAAACATCTTGGATGACAACATTACAGAAGTTAAAAAATTGTTATCTGCAACTCTTTTATGCTGCAACTTTGACCCCCTTATCTCAAAATTTGTGGTAAATATTTAAAATTGCATTTCGAAACCTTATTATATTCGGTTAGTTAGATATATGGGCATACGCACAAAACACGCGATAAGATAAATATTTGATTTGTTAGTCTAGTTTATGTGAAAATATGATAATCACAATCAAGTAAAGAATGAAGTTAAGCCTCCCGTGCATCTAGATATCAAATGTCAGAGGTCATCGGCAGTTAAACGGAACAGACTGCCTCATGCTACCGAAAAAATGTCAGACGAAGAATAATACTCTGAACATTACAAGGGAAAACAATGTGCAGACTAAGGTTATCATGATCTTGGATTGTATTTTACAATTTACAGACTACATAATCCATCAAGCGTTGTAATTACTCATGGTGTTGGTAAAAGGATCGTAATGTGTGCGTAGTATTTAGTTCCACAATATGACGTTATATACAGAGTTATATTTATTATTGGGTGATAATAGTTTCATATTTTCTGTTAGTTTTGTAAAATAATTGATCACTTGGATTGATGCTTCTGCTTAAGATTGCAATGGATTTTTACCATATACTACAATTGAAGTTTATAGACATGCCCGTAGGTCTTCTTGCGATATATTTTGATACTGGGCTTCCCTTTTCTTAGATTGATTTGATTACCCTTAACCGAATCAGGACTTGCTTTGGGTTATTCTATTTTAGCTCCTTAATTGTGTGTTGTTGTCGTTGTTGGTATTTTTTTAAAACTGCATTTGGTATTAATCCAATAATCTATAAATTGTTTTGTTTTTCTTTCATCTTTTTAATAATACAGTAGCTTGTTTTTTCTTTAAATCTTATTTGTTTGTTTGTTTTTCTATTTGTTTATTCAAATCTTGACAGCTTTGTTTAAAACGATTCCCTTTTAAGAACCGCGAGTATTGCATTATATCAACGTTTATGGTCCGTCATTTCCAGTGTTAAAGGACGATACGTATTAACACTGACTTGTTATTTAGACTTCTGAAATGCATTCCTGATTCGCTTTATATGTTTAGTTCAGTTACGAGTAAATGCGAAGGATACAACAATCACAGACATCAAGGTCAACCGCCAGAAAAATCGAGAGGCAATACTGTAAATCCGATTTTATTCGCGAGAATTTTATTTTAGCGTAATAACGCAAAAGCACTTACTCGCGAAAATAAATTTCTCGCTCAATATATAAACCTTTGATAAAATGCTCAATACAACATAAACTTAGAATACTTATTAAGCAAATACGCGAGAACATTTAATTGCATGGCTATCGATACGCCAAAATAAAGTTCCGCGAAAATTTCTGGATATACAGTATACAAATTTGGTGAATATTGGACAAACATGGACCTCTGAAAACCTAGAGGTGGAATCAGGTGCCTTGGAAGAGTAAGCTTCTCCTGCTGGCTGGAATACAATATGTGTGTAAAGTGTTGTGCAACACTTGTCATCGCTGAATCAAGTACTGCAATAGAAAAAAAAAATCACTTTTGCTAAAATGCATGTAATGCAATGTCTGATGAATCATCATTTTTATTGGAAACTATTTGTATTTGGTCACTGCTCTATGCAATTTTGTTGAACGACACCATCGTTCGTTTGATGAAAATTTATATTTGTAAGGAGTTAAATAAAATGATAAAATGACACCTTTGAGGGGGGATTTTGTCAGATGGCTGTCGCAGACCGGGGAAGCAAAATAAGCTTTTGAGCGTCATCTGACGTTACTATTAGAAGGATATTTTTGTTATCTTCGCTTTTAAGGGCCTACGAAATATAAATGGTATTGGCATATTCTAATTTAATGCTTATAATGCATTGAACTGACAGTTTAACAAGTAACCAGTCATATCGCGGGGTTCTCGGTTTTGTTACGATGTTATGTGAGTGTAAGTAAGAACATTACAGATCTAGTTTAGTCTTTATTCAAGTTTTCCTATTTTCAGAAGAGTTTAGGCTCTTTGACTAATGTTTGTATAAACTTGTGTCGGTCGACCAACAAACACGTGTTTAATCCGTGCTATCACGACAGTACTTTTAAATGAATGCAAGAGGCATTCTTGAGCAGTTTAGCAATTAGTCTTGTATTACACACGATCATAACATTTAGAACCCATTTCCGGCGTAATGTAATCAAGTATAATTCATTTACACTAGGTATGTTTGTAAATTATCCCCAAAACATTTTGTCAAAATTTAAATGTAAAACTAGGTGGGAAGGACTTCTATAGTCTCAATGTGTCAACCAAATGCGATTTCCGAGTAGATGTAATCAGGTGTCAGGAGCAAGTCAGAATCCCATAACAGCACGATTCAAACGCAGTATATGTAACGTAGAAACCATTCGAGTTCATTAAAATGTTGAATTGGGGAAAATGTCATGAATTCAAGTCACTGTACGTATGCGGCCGTGCTCTATAAAACTATCCAGGGCTCTTGAGAAGGTTTACGTATTGGTTAACGAGTTCACCATGTCGGCTAAACAACATTCGCAGCGGCTTAAGGAATGAATGATGATTTTTTAATCTTATATTTAGTGTGAACTTTCTATAACTATCTATGTATCTGGAAGTGTATCATATATTTGATGCTATATGTTTCTTTGGTGCGCATTGACATACAGGAATGGCACCAGACGTTTAAATAACAGATTAACATTCATAGATTCCAGTCCCCATGAACAAATAAAATAGTTAAGACAATAAATATATCATCATTGTATTTGACAGAAAAATGCTTCATTGGAGAAACAGAATATCTTATCTTGATATCAAGAACTTGAAATAAAGAATTCTTGTACTATCTTTTTTTATTACTTAAACGTGAGCTGTAAGCCTTTCAGTACAATAAATATTCAGCAACATTTGATAAGTTCCCACAGATATTTTGTTTTTTTCATTTTTGTTGCGGAGAGCTAAATATTCCAAATTATTAGTAGTTTGATTAATTATACGATCGTATTAAGATTAATAATGGAATCAATAAATAATGACGTCTTCATTTCACAACTTTTACGTTATGCCAGGGCATGGAGCAGGAGTTGCTTACCCTTCCGGAACACCTGAACTCGTCCCTGGTTTGTGGTGGGGGTTCGTGTTACTTATTTTTCGTGTCTTGTTGTGTTGATAGCTGTTTGTGTTGTATATTTTTTGTTTTGCCATGATTTCGTTTGCCTTTGGATTTTTGATCTATTGATCCCCCCTTGGTATCTTCTACAGTCAACTTTCTTCATATGAATGTTTCATACGAATATTATCTAGATGTGTGTAATATATTTTGATTTGGTTTTTGTTTTGCTAGGTCAACACGATAGCTGCTATGATGCTGAGGGAAGCCGTTATATTCATCTTTATGATGCTGAAGTCATGTATTGGAACCGTGGTAGTCCAAACAAACTTAGGAAAAATAAGAGGACTAGAACAACCCATTGCGGAAGGAAGATTCACTTACCAGTTCAGAAAAATTCCGTATGCAAAGCCACCAGTCGGAAATCGACGGTTTTCCAAACCGGAAGCATTCGACTCTTGGTCAGGTATTCTGGATGCCAGGTCTTATGGTCCTTCTTGTGTTCAAAATTTTGTCTACAGTCCGTTACCACTTCCAAATTATGACATCAGTGAAGACTGCTTATTTCTGAATATCTTTGCTCCATTCGATTTAAAACCTGCAAGCAAGCGATCAGTTATGGTGTGGATACATGGCGGCGATTTGATGTATGGACAGGGGATGCTGTACGACGGTTCCTTCTTGGCTGCCAGTGGGAATGTTATCGTAGTGACGATGAATTATCGACTCGGAGTATTTGGTTTCTTTTCGAATGGAGATTCTGATTTTCCAGGTAATTACGGACTTTGGGATCAGAAGATGGCTCTGGAGTGGATAAATAAAAATATAGAATCGTTCGGAGGAAATCCTAACTCTGTGACAATATTTGGGAGCTCGTATGGGTCATTTTGTGCATCGATGTTGTCATTAAGTCCTGTAATACCCCGGAATCTTTTTCAGAGAGTTATCACACAAAGTGGCTCAGCTTTGTCGCCTTCCGTTTTTCCTCCGGCTGCTATGGTGAGAGATTCTTCGGAATTGTTCGTAGAAATTATTGGATGTGGAAACGTCACTAACACAACCGAGTTTATGGAATGCATGAGGACACTTCCCGCAGATATTCTACTGACGAACCAAGGCATGTTGAGGAAAAGTCTTGTAGTTGTTGATGGCGAGATTATTGAAGAATTTCCTTCCATTTTATTATCAAACAAATCTTCCACTTCCTATTCTTTATTTACATCACGTGATTATTTAAGTGGATTTAATAATGCGGACGGATCAGCCCTAGTGCCACAGTGGATAACTTCACAAATAGAACAGGACTTTAATTTTACCTTAGCAAATGGTGTCCCGACAGTAGTACTGTGCGATTTCTTGGGACCGAATCTAACATTTGATATCTATGAAACGAACGTAGATGTCGAAAAAACAATTTGCGAAAAATATACAGATAACAGGTCAATAGAGGCCCAGGGCAGACGCATTGTTGATCTTTTCAGTGAAACCTTCTTTTATATTCCAATTCTTCGGTTATTAGATATTCATTCAGAAAGCAATACAACCAGAGAAACATTCCAATATCTGTTTAAAAGTACTATTTATAAACATGATGCAACTGGACCGGATTATCCATGGTTACAAGGAGCTCTTCATGGTGACGAAGTGATGCTGTTATTCGGTTTTAAAAACTATTCAAAGACTTTGACGGATTCTGAGGGGAAGTTTGTTGATTTGATGATGAGTTACTGGACAAACTTTGCAAAGTTTGGGTAGGTTTCTCGGTTTATGACCTTACTATTCGTGATAAATAGTAACATTCTTTGCACACTAAAATATAACGCAAGAAAGGATAGCCTTGAAATTTCATATCCGAAATTTCATTATAATTGTAATTCTTGAAATGTTGGCAATTGGCTGTCTTTGTTGGGAAATAACCAAACAATATATATTTATTCTGCCATTATCGACAGATAATTGGTTTATGAAGTTTTAAGTAGGTCTTACACATGTTTATGGCTATGTTTGAAGTTCGGAAATAACATGAGTTCAATAAAGTGTTTTATCAGTACACGGTTAGCATTCGCTATACTGAAATAAATAGTGTGAATTGACCTGGTTGAGTCGAAGAAGATATTCCGTCTCGGTATACACTCTATCTTGTGACCCGACAGGTCTAGATAGGAAAAGTTGAGAAGTTCATAATGTCGCTTTTACGATATTGTCCCGATATTTAATTTATATGTAAAGTTATACATGTATATGATGTACATTGTCGAAAAGAAGAATTTCAAGACTCCAGACTAACTAGGCTTTTCTTCTGGACTTTTTGTATGTTACATAAAACATATTAATGATAACTGACAACTATATGAAGGCCGACGAGAGAAGTTAGAAGTCGTTGATCTCTCTTTATTGCTTAAACACGATGACTTCGAGATAATGAGGTTTAAGTTCATATATATTCTAATAACACGGATATTTTCTAACACAATTTGCACTCTGACACTCAGTTATTGTAAATAAATACCGTCAAGGTGCCCATTTCCTTCTTTCGTGGTCAAAACAATTTTTTTCAAATGAATAAAAACAAAATCGTTTGATGAACATTCTGCACTATGAGACTGCAAAGATAGATAGCTAATCGATATCAAACGGAAATCTTTTTCAGCGATCCGAATGGGAAGGGCTTACCCACATGGCCAGAATATGGACCAGAAAAGGACTACATCACTCTCGACCAAGACATTGAATTTGGACACGGAGATTTCAAAAATGTCACGGATTTTTGGCTGGAAAAAATACCAGATGTGATTAAAAACACAAAAGAACCAATAATGCCGTCAAGAGTATTAAGTGACTCTTCATCAAATGATGCAAATACAATAAGTACCTTTTTATCAATATTATTTGTCATGTTATGTACATAATCATTAAGATTGAAATTAAAATTTTTAGTTTTTCATAATTTTTTTAAAAAAAATGATTTGGCTGCTACAACCAAATTTTCACAGAGAGAGAGAGAGAGAGAGAGAGAGAGAGAGAGAGAGAGAGAGGGGGTTCAATTCCTAAAGGCTGGGAAGTAAAAATTTGTCACAGATGTATAGTTATCTTTGTACATGTTTATATTTCACTTAATTCACAGTAGTTGCGATGTAGGTCTATATTTTCAGTAATTCTTTTCGTCACAGCATTTGCCTCTTGGTGTAATTAGGACAAAAATAATTGCTTCTCTTTTTTACTTTCCAGTATCATATGGACGTTAACTCTACATATGTTATTTGTTCTTGATAACGAGGCATGGTGTATGCGCGTTACTCATTTCTTTTTTATAAACTTGCATTTTCACATAGCCACACCGTTTATTTTCATTTCACTATGTGCTTTTTGAGACGCATGATGAGAGAACGTGTTCATTTCCCGACTGCTTAGAATGAGACAGTTAAACACCGAAGCCTTGTTGTGACAGTAGGTGTTGGCACGTTACAGCACCCTCAATTCTCAATGTCCCAAAGTACTGAACAAAAGCGACATTTTTAATCCTCCCGGATCTTTAATCCTGTAATTGAAGGATCATGGAATGGGAAGTCAAACAAGGATACAGCAACAACAATGATCTGGGTCGAAGTACCGATTTCCAATTCAGGCTTTTTCAACTCTTCTAATTAGGGGGAGGAGTAAAGTACAAGGTCACAAAGAGTGCTGACACGTTAAATATCCCTCAGTTTAATGGCGCTCGACGTTTCTGTATATGTGATATACTCTTGAGAGGGATATCGATGTTACTAAAAACAATTTTTATAAATGTAATACCTAGTCCTGCAGGTACCACCAGAGTTACATCATTAAAAATCTTAAAGAATTTAACCCTTAAAACACACTTATTAATGATCGACCAATTTGGTTTTAAAGTTATCACCTGGCGTCATTTTAATTGACTTTTATTTATCATGGAGTCTGCCCAAGGCAAGATATAGATCTCATCTGTAGTACCGATGTATATTTCTGTTTGATTCTCCGCTTTATATTACTTATAGAGTGGATTTCTGATAATCTCAATATCTAAGCTTGTACTTCACAGAAAAAAAGTCATTTGTAATCTTGATGGATCATATATGTTCTTGACTGAAAATGATTTCAGTTATTTCGAAATCCTTATTTCTATTTCATCTGCCTTATTTTTCTTTTTCTTTTTTTTTTCATGATAGATAAGCGAAATTTATATGTATAGATTGAATAAGATAACCTATGTGTACGCTCTTATCACATATGCTTCACAAACAGATACTGATTCTCTGTTGGTGGAACCTCTAAAAAAAGAAACATTGAAAGTTAACTGTGATTTATAAAGAGGGCTTTTTGATCAAAATGGAACCCACTTATATTTTGAAACCCCGGTTGATTTGAAGGGATTTTAATTCCTGGATTTGAAATGATTTTAATTCCTGATTAGTTGCATTATTTCAGCGACGTATTAACTAACCCATTCCAAATCGGTTTCAATTATCCGGGTTCAACTGTGTGTTTATTTGTTGTTTGTGTGTGTTATGGAGAGAGAGAGAGAGAGAGAGAGAGAGAGAGAGAGAGAGAGAGCAGGAGAAGATGTGCTGGGCTGGTGCGTGCGAATGCGTGATATTTTGTGTATATATGTCATTAACCTGTCATAATATATATGTATTATTTATATGCATATAAAATGTTTGACATGTTTTTTCTCTCAAGATATCAACTCCAGATTAGGACTATTAAATAAAAGATACATTCAGGAATGAACTGGCAATATATAATATGCATATTAAGGGTATCTGTGATAAATAATTGATTTTAAATTGGGCGATATCAGTTTCAGAAATTTCAAAAAAATATATGTTTGGAGAAATGGATCTCCAATTAAAACACGGACACGAACCTACAGGTACACACAGGTGCCAAAACCATGTCAATGAAAGTCATTTTCCCGTTGCTTTCAATGTCAAATAATTTCTATTTAAATAATTGTCCTTACTCATGTATTTGAAATAAATATGGTAAACCTTCGACCATTTGTGTGAAAGTCTGTCACCTATCTTTCCAAATTGGTTTGGAATGTGTGTCAATTTCTTTTTATTAAAACTGAAATGACAAGCGAAATCAGTTGCGTCATTTACTTCTTCGTTCACAATACATGGCATCAACAAAATACTTGCTGCAAAGAAAAATTGTCGCTTCTAAGAGATAAAGCTTCCAAGAAAGATAAACAAAAACCAGATGAAAGTAAATAAGATTTCTTGTAGACATATGAAATTTGAATAAAGCGATGAAAGCATTGATTTGTGACAGTTATTGAAAAAAATATTTAGCATAGAAACTATGGCAAAATGTCATTAGATGATTTTTTTTGGCACGCACATGTAACTGTAATTATAACAAAATTACCAAGGTATATTCAACATGCAATTTATACATGGAATCAAGTATAAAACGGTCTAAAACTAATGTGAATTCCTATATCCGGAACTCTGATTCATATATAGGGTACACTCTGAAATAAAACGGTCTCAAACCATTGTGAATCCCATTTGGAATAGGATCAGATTTCCGGAAGGTGACATTGTACTCTGCTGACATACTGTGCATGTTGCAAATTTTAAAAGACATAACTTGTTAATAACCATGACTTTGAACAGTGTTACCAGTATTGACAAACACTTTAATGAGTATTACCTAATAAAGTTACGTGTACATAAGATTACCCGCGCTGTTCGACGTGTTCATCGTTAAAATAAAGGATGCAACATGCAATATGTATTCTCTTTGTATATTCCGGTTAGAAAACCACATTTGCAAGAGTCATCTCGGAAAATGAAACCAATCATTAAAAGAGAGAAAGCACCTCAGAAATGTCGTTTAAAGAAGCTGGCGAAAGTATTAATACAAAGTGATGACTCCCGGGAAAACTGAAGGTAGACTGATTAAAATACAGTGCAGGCAGACTGTCAGAATTTATACGTATTTTCTGGTGATGACTCAAAAATCAACTAAGCCGCGTCTCAAATAAAGAAGTTCAGGCTTGCCGATACATGGACATGTTAATTTGACACGGGGACCAGTGGATTTCTCAGTTATCACAAAACAAAAATATGAGTATCTTTTTCACATGTGTAATTGTATATAGTGCTACCGAGTAGTTATTATATAAACACTATTGTTTCTGTGTGAATTGATACACGTTCTGTCTGTTTTTCAGAAGGATCAATTCACCTAGCACTGCATTGAATTACTACAATACCGAGAACTTACAACAACATCATCATTTCTTTATTTTTTGGACCGACAGAGATTAAATGTCACCATAAACAAATAAATCAATGAATATAGTGCGTATATTCAGCCAATTTATATTCCATCGTACCCCAATTGTATGATGTCACCGTTACGGTCTTGTGTGCTTGTCTCCCAATGCCCCCTTTGGTTGATGCGTTCATTATTTAGCACTGATATTTAGGACAACCCGTATAATATGGAAGGGTGAAACTTAAGTATAAAAAAGTATGACTTCGGTAATGGGTAATGAAGGTAAATGTGCGTTATATGGGAAAAATGATGTAGCTTTGGTCAAACAATGAAGGAAAGTAGTATAGAAATCAACAAAGATACCGGCCAGACTGTTGACGTAGAAACAGTATTCCACAGGACAATCATACATTGATACAATGACATGGGAATAAACTCTCATCATAATAATGGTGAACATAATGAAATTAATAACAACTGATTCATCTTATTTTGACAAAAAAACAAAAAACAAAAAAAAGAAAAACAAACAAAAAACAACAGATCTTGTGCTATTAACAATTTTCCCAGTCCCAATAATTTAAATCCGGCATTTGGCCAATATTATTTAAATGAACCGGTTTCTCAGTAATGATACGATGAGATAGAAATGTCTACATATTATGAATGTTGAAGCAAATAATATAAACGCACAAAGTGATCATCTTGCTTAGTGGTCGTGGTCAATTGTTAGCAATGCACCACTGCTTATCCTTAAACAATATCTGCTTTATGACGTATTAGGGGATGCAAGTCTTCCTAATTGGTTTATTGCTTTGAACAATTCTACCTCAATCTTTTACTTTGATAGTCAAGTAAGTAGACGATTAAATCTTAAATAAATCTGTTTTACCGCAATATATCCAAATGCACTAGAAATTAAAAACAGTAAAGACTCGTGCAAACATACTTTCTTCTTGGTTAATTTTACTTACTTTAGAAACGATCGGGATATTAAGAACCAAACAAGCCACAGTTCCATATCAAAATAGCGAAATCATCTTTTTCGCCGGCATATGGAGTCTTTCTCAAGCAGGTGATCAATATGCTACGGCACGAACTTTGTGTGAGTTTTTTTTTTGTTCAGAGGCAAACTACTTTCTGAAACGTTGTAGTCAAAAGTAACAAATCACGTCTAAGGTCATCATTTCGCGAATTTTCAGTCGTTATAATGACAATTACAATGTTTCAGGGAATAAAATGTTGAATTACATTTTCCATTATGGTTCTTTTATGGTCTCTACCGATTTTGACGAGTATGCGTTTCTCAACTATTTCACCTGGGTTGGGCACCATAAAACTTGTGAATTTACTTAAGTCTGAAAAGATTCTCAAATCCAGCTCATCCTGAATTCTGATTGGCCGAGAGACTGGATTCTCAAACTTAAGTCAATTTTCAAGATTTATGGTGCCAACCCCTGAACTAGACTATGGACTCTATGGATGAGTGAGACCGGTGACACGCTATGCGTCAGTATAGAATGATTTATATTTAAATACGAAAGGAGTAGAGGATGTGAGATCAATGAAAATAAATTAGCCAGACTAGGCATGGACATTCAGTACATCTGTGTACGGTGTCTAGAGGGAGTCAGCTTGCCCATATACATCCAACGTCCGTCGCAAATGCGCCAGTTTACCTCTCGAATGAGTAGGAACTTGAATGCAATGTAAATGCATATCTAAAAGTGTGAAATTAACACTCATTTAAACTTAATTGCCCATGCACTTATCGCATAAAAACGGAAACATTCAAGGATCTTTTATGTACGTTGTGTCATGTTCATCCAAGTCACTGCGTGTTACTCGTCAAAATTTTAAACAATTATTTTTACCAAATTTGCATTACTTTAACTAATCTAGGAATTTATTTTTATATCTCAGTGCAAAGCACTATCTTATTGAAATTTCACAGTACAAGTTCACGTTGAAAATATCAACAAAAGATAGAGACATCTCGATGTCCGTTTAAAATGTTAATCATCTGAGAGCATAATCGCATATATTTCACTTAAAATGAAAAAAACAACTTTTTACTATCCTTCGGAAGGATACAAATATAATGATATTAAAAGATTAGCTGTAGATCCTCATTGATCAAATAACAATAATTTACGAATAACTCTGGTGTCTTAAGAATACTTTTATCAGGATAATTCAGATTCAGTTGATACAAATATTATAAATTAAATAGATATGACCTAGATAGAACATACTCTCTGGACATATTGTGACTTAATACAAGTCATTTGATTCAGTATTTGCAATTCATATCATACTACATACATATCAGTAATAGTTTGCGTATTTCCTTGGTACTTAATTAATCAGAGCCAAAATATACATGTGAGCATATACTCAAATCTTGATTAGCATACTCAGTGTCTTTTTCAATAATTTCAGTAGCTGATTTCTGATTATTACAAACTGCTACTGATATTTGCATAGTGCAATGATAGTACGCATTCTGAAATGCATATTACACCAATTTGTATTTACTTCAAAATTGAGGAAAAACAGTTGAGTTGAGTGCTGAGTTTAAGATGAGTTTTTCTGGTGATTTTATGCCCAGAGGACAGATGAAAATGAAGTTTGATACTTATTCTCGTATACGAGATAAGACAAGCATGTAATTAATACTGTTTCCCACCCACCCCCATAATCTTCAAGAGGCAGACTTACATAGATGCATTTTCTCATTGTGAGGTCTGAACTGAGATACAGAGATACAGACGATTGCTTCCAAATGATGGTGAACGGTTGCTCTCAAAATTTATAACGCTTCATGAAAAAATGAAATTGTTTTTGTATGTTGATATCATACTATCAATATTGTGATTATTCAGGTGCATATGACAAGTTACAAGAAATCACATGCTTCCTTTTTCAGTTCTATTTTTATTCATGATCGTGTTGCATAAAACTTTATAGTAATACGAAGTGAGTATTCTGAAAATTCTCATAATTCCTATATCCCAGACTCCAGATGATGAGGCTGTAGGTTTGAGCCACTTTGAGGCTACTTGCTTTTTCTGTCCTTCAAATGAGACAGTATGTCCCGTGTCACTTTGGATGTACTCAATATTAAGACCCCTTTTTGCTCAATGGCCAATAGTACCGAGGAATGGCCAAAGTACAAATCTGTTTTTAGAACTTCCCCATATAACTGTAATATTCCACACTGAAACACCAAACACCACAACAGCACACGCGCATATGTATGCATGACACATTTCTGTGGTAAGTTTTATAGTTTGTTCAAATTGTATTTGCAAAAATAAAGGGCACCTGCTTTTTTAAATCAAATTGATAAAATATAATTCAAGGATAGAAAATGAAGAGATAGAGAGAAAAGAAACACATTTTGCATTGCATATAAACGCGTATGCATTTGCGAATTTGTGAGAAATGCGATTCTAAATGACTGGATATCAAAATTATAACGAAGTCTTCGTCTCTGTTATTGGTAATGAAATTGTACAATTTGTATTTTACAATTATATCGTCCGATGACCTGTTTCGGTGAGGAATCTAAATCGGCGACCCTGAATGATTTCCCGTGCCATTCGCATATCGAAAACCAGACAAAAGCATTGTTTTAGGGCAGCAAAAGGAAACATCGTGGTAGCTGTACAACGATCTTTCTAGAAAAAATCAGAGTGAGGAAGATAAGTTTTGTTAGTTGATTGTCTTTTCCTCTTATCCTTGACACTCACCGAAACTGGTAATTTGACGCTACTTCTTCAAGAATCAATCAAACGAAGGACCTTCAAAACAATGAAAATTTAACACAATGAAAAGTACAGAAACTCTACGTAAGAATAAAGGTGAATCCCGAAAAGGAATGAGATCAGGTTCACATGAAGGATCAGCATCTCCTACTTTCCCGCAACGACTTTTTTAAATACATGTACATTCTTTGATCGTCCAAATTAACTACATATAAAAGGTATCAATATATTTACATCTGTGTACCCAATAATGAAATCTACCTGCATGAATGTACCTAGAAAAAAACATGTTTATTTTGCAATTGATGATAAGGACCTATATTGGTCCTGCGGAAGAGAGCTGGCCACAGAATTTAGGGAAACGTATTTGAACTTTGACAAAACACTTCAGAAACAAGAGATCATCAACCGGGATGTTTATGCAGGTTTCATAAGTAAAATTGCTTTTTTTCTACTAATGGCTAATAATATTCGGGAAATTACTAGATACAGATTTATTTATACATGTGCTCCCAGATCTCTTTAAAACTAAAAATTGACTGCGCAGTGATCAGTGTGACCGATTTAGAAACCAAAAAGACTATTATTTTTGTCAGTAGTATCACATTTATTTGAATTGTATTTTTCATAATTTGGTTCATTATTTTTTCTTTTTTTCAAGTTGACATGGTACTTAGTACACAAGTAGTACAGGTAGACAACAGACGGACTCTTTAATTGCCTTTATATATAGTAAAACAATACATTCTACAATCCAACACTGATAATCCTAGATATATACCAGCAACAAACGTAAAAAAAGGAATGGAAATAAAGTAAGGAATTAAAAGTATTTGGCATTCATAATTATGTTATC
Source organism: Pinna nobilis (assembly GCA_016161895.1). Classification (NCBI taxonomy): domain Eukaryota; kingdom Metazoa; phylum Mollusca; class Bivalvia; order Pterioida; family Pinnidae; genus Pinna; species Pinna nobilis. The sequence continues at coordinate 1,429 of JACSZP010008468.1, read as the reverse complement.
AGACCAAATTCTATTTAAACGACGGAACCATTTTTTGTGTGTGTTGATTGATGTCTGCGTTCAAGGTTAATACTGTTCGTTTAGCAAGTAATGAAGCTTTAAATCAAGATATTTTGAAATACTACTCAAGTGCATGTGTGCAAAAAGGCTGTAAAGTAAGTAGAATGTATGTGCATTTCGAATTCTTATATCTAACATTTCATCAGTGTTACTTTCCCGATAACCTTTTCATATGTTGATTAAACAAGAGTGATAAGGCGTACTGAGCCAGCTTACTTATTTCAGTTTTGTTGCACTAAAGTACAATATTCTATAGCGTGAATGAAAGTTGAACTGTTTGTCAAGGTTAATACTTCAATGTCGTTGTGATTTATAGGTACTTGTACAGACATACTTTGAAATGATTCCTGTACCAGCCATTATCCTAGGCTATTTTGCTACACATATTTTTCACCACCAATGTTCACACTCCACCTGAATCAGTGCATATGTATAAGTCCATGCATATTCTGGTGATAGGTACTAGATGTGGCTCCGCTGTAGATGACTTGAAACAGACAATGCCATACCAAACTGATATAGCTTATAATAAGTACCCGAAAGCCAACGCTACATTACATACATATGTACACTTCTCTATTTATCTTCCAAGTTGACGACGGTTGTATATATCTAGGGAGCTAAAGCTAAACTTACATGTGAGCCTTTATGGATATTTCAATAAAATGTAATAGATTCTTGAAAATGATATTATATCAATTATGAACTTTGAGATGAGTAGGTCAAAATAACTTTTCAAGTAAATGAAGGACTTTTCCAATAAATGCATTAATATTTGGCAAACCCAATCATTTAACCAATCATTGTTATCGCATTGAAGATTTATTCTTTATTTGTAAACGTGTATTTATAGCATCAATACTTATACTTCATGTTGGTTCCATGGCCGTCTCATGACTCGCTGGTATATTGAAAGCAGTTTATTAAACAAGGGGCCCAAGGAGCCTTAACGGTCATTTGAGTAATGAATTTGGTTGAAATTGGCCAACTGTTTCCTGAGAAACCTAAAATGTGAAATCCTATAATAACCTTATGGAAAATGTTAAATCCCAGGACCGGACCAAAATTGACCTAAGGGTGGGACCAAAAATGACCCCAGGGCCTTCTCTTGAACAAACTTGAATTTACACCCCAAAACGATGCTATATTCCAGAAGTAAGTAGATATGGCCTTGTACTTTCAGAGAAGAAGATATTTTAAAGTTGCAAAATTTCAATCTTTTTGGTCCCAGGCGGAGCTATTTTTGGATCCAGGGGGATGGTTTGAACAAACATGAGTCTGTATTATCCAATGTTGATACCTGGCAAATTTGATTGAAATTGGCCCACTGGTTCCTGAGAAGCCTAAAATGTGAAATCCTATAGTAACC
>JACSZP010008465.1:7524-17897 GCA_016161895.1 Pinna nobilis | reverse complement strand
ATAATAATAATAATAATAATAATAAAATAATAATAATAATAATAATAATGATAATAATAATAATAATTTGAAGGGTAAAGGATGAATGATAATCAGTACTTAAAGGTTAGTATCATAGACCCTTCTGCAATACATCATACTGATCTACGAAATGTAGGTGAATAACAATTTTGTCGAATAGTTTAAAACTGGAGTCACTGTTTGTCAAAATGAAAAATGAATTATATGTTTACACATGAGAGAAATAATCATGATATAATGAATGATAAATACACATAGATTGTGATTATGTGGTACCTTGTTTCATTTTAGAGATGCATTCGTCGTTAAATTGAATCCTTCCCTAATTTTTTTTTTGAGAAATTGTAAATGAAGCATTTGGAATTTTATCTACTCTCCGGAATTTTATTTTTATTAACTGACGAGGATTTTTTCAATGGCACTAACATTTGTTTCCTCATCTTTAATATAATGAAATAAACTACCCAGTATTACACCGTGTTGGCCCAGCTCCTTATTTCATATAGCTTTGTAGGAATTATGAGATCGATCAGTGTTTGTCACTTTTACCTTTCTATCTTAAGATAGACAACTCGTATCGGAAAGAACAAGTCTGTTAAGGAGAGAGTTATGCTTCTTTGATTGACCCGAATAGAGATATGTCGTATAAATACAAAGCAAAATGTAGATAAAATCAGTGCCAATGTCATTACATATACATTACATTTATATATCAGATTAGTAGACGATATATACCACCTAAAATAGAAATAGAGTTGAGAGTGAAAAGACCGTCCCAAAATGTGCTAGATCAAAAAGATCTTATAAAATATCATTTCACAAAACCTGAACTTATCTGTATGTTTGTAATCTGATTAATATGATGAATGTGAAAGCTGTTCACAATATCGAACATACAATAAGCATACTGATATCAATTAACGATCCGTAAACGAAAAAGACAAAATTGTGTAATTGCTTCAATTGAATGATATATTCTATAATTGTGGTGCCCTCAACATGTCGTATATGACAAAACTGATATAAAACGGAATTTACAGACTAGATTATATCAGCATGCCTTTTTAATTCATTTTGATGTAAAATACTTTTGTGACATATTAGACTATTTCAATTTTCAAATCGAGATCTTCCTATTCCTAAATAGCCATATCCATCTCATCCTGTCTTTTGTCTTTCATGTGTATACCTTAAGTCAAGGAACGCTTAAATTTTAAGTGCTTTATTCTGGGTGAGAAAGCGACCATCCAAAAAGTCTCAAACAGGGATATGTGGGGGGATTGTATTGAAAATATCACTAAGAAATTTTAGGAATTCGAGAATAAACATTATGAGATAAGTTTCTATTGATCTCCACGGTATTTCTGGGATATGACCATTTATAATGGCTCTTTTTTTTNNTAACAGTCGGCGCTGACTCCCCGAACACGTGGTCCCACCCTCATGTCTGGACCCAAAGTATTCACATTTTGATGTTTTTTATCAGGATGTCCGACCATTCCCAGATATTCCTTCAACTTTACTTTGTTGCAGATTCTAACTATTTTCTATTCTCGCATAATGATGAAGCAGTTACATCAGTGCAATAACCTTTGTTTATATAAATGACAAACGATGATTTATTAAACTAAACGAGTCATTATCGCGACATATATTTGACAGATGTTTTTTGTTTAGCACTGCCCCAACGGTCACTGACTAGTATTAACCTTTATATATGAATAACCTTGATAAAGACCACTAACTAGGAGAACGTATGATAATTTAATTTTCGTCTAGGGATCGTTACTTTTACCAGGAAATATATTTAATCCTACGATTTAAAGAAAAATTGATAAACTTTCATTTACATAAAAAGTTACTTATATGACCCCAGGCGTAAATATTCTTTAATTAATCCCAAATGAGTAAGATAAGTAATAAATTGATAACTCCGAACATCTCCCGGAGGAAAAGAGTACATAATCTATAATAAACACAATATTTACCAATTTTACGTAATCCGAATAATCTTTAATGATGTGATAGACATGCGCCCCTTGTTACATAAATAAAAATACAAAGATAAAATCTCACGACTTAATCAAATTTTGGTAACAAGTACTTGAAGTTCTAAATTAGGTAATATTACAAAGCAAATTATGAAATGGTTTTATCAAATTTAATTTAAATTCATTCAGACTATCAGTAAAATTCATACTATAGCACAAGTGGTCCTCAAAGATGTCTGTTAAATGTACAAGACAGGCCATATTTCGAAATCGCTGACTTTCAATTAAGGGTAATTTTAATCTGAATTCGTTTGGTCAAAATTGCCCCCAGAAAAAAAAAATCCATATTGTTGTTTTTCATACGCATGCTTTCATGTAATTTTATGCCGTAAAACAATCTTGTTACTTACAAAATTTGCAAAGTCTGCATTTGATCATCCCCTCTTTCTTATTCATCAAATGAAGTAATTGTATTCAGAAAGTAATAATTCTCTTCTGAAATTGCAAAGGAGCGTATAGTACTTTAAAATCCCTTCGTGGTGTATGTCTAGTCCGTATGCGCAATATCTCACGTCAGTAAAAGATGTAGTTATACAAGGTTTTATGTACCAATTGGGACAGTTTTCTTTGCTGATTCAACCCATTTGCGACCAAATTCCCCATCTTAAAGATTTAATTGATGTAAACCAGCCATTCAGACATGTAATTTCCATAAATCTGAAGTTCTTTATGACTATTAACCGTGGTATGAGAAATGGCTGATAGAGAAACATAATAAAAATTTGACAAAAACAATAAAAATAATTTATCGAAGGCCTATTTTCCGAATTTTCTACCAAGTATGAAAATATTTTTCTCCAAAATTACATAATTTTGGTCCTCAATGTTCACATAAAAAGGGAATGTGCAAAGCCATTATGTCGATTTAGATCCGAAGGCTTATATAAATATATGGGTAGTATCACTGGATAGCTTGATATGTTAAAAAGGTACTTCACTACTAAGTATCATGTCCTTAACGTAGGTCATCATTTATGTAGCCTCTATCGACTTTTTGTTGCCACAAAACAATTGTTGTGAGAAGCTAATTTGCACAAAGGTGGCAAAAACAAAAAACAAAAACGTGCAAATACGTGCAAATGGAGGTCACAACGCCGCGAGTACACAGACAACTTCAAGACGAAATAAGTGAGAACTGGATTCTCGTCCAAATTGGTAAAGACCTTAAATTTCTTAATGATGATAAACTGTTTATTACTATATCAAATTCTACAACAGAGCTCCATACCAGTATAACAGCTTAAATTTATTAACGTTACACACCCTGAAAGACATTTTGCAATGCTTCTTGTGTTGGTCTAAATATTGTCGAACACCTTGGTTTCTAGCCTCGAAGTCACCATTCTAGGAAAAACGTCAAGCACACCACTACACATTCAACTTCCGTTTGATCACGGCTCCGGAAGTGGTTAATCAGAACAGTACTCGTGGAAATATTGATTAGGCTATTGACTGGCTGGTGTTGTTGAAGGAATCCTATGGGTAGTTATGGGTGCTTTGCAGGTTAAGTGATACGATATAGTCTGTCTTTTTTTGGAGGGGTGGGGTGGGGGGGGGGGCGAATATATCCTTATGCCTCTAGAAATGAAGTATTGAATTAACGAAATCTAATATAATGAGTGTTGTAAAGGAATTATGGATCAGAGTTTTTTTCGATGTAATTCAACTAGATTTAAGAAAATGCCATAGATAAAAAATTCAATAACATTTCTTTGTTATTTTCCTCATTTATTTCTCACGAGAAACCCAAATCATAAATATGATTCGCCGATATGGTTTATGCCTTTATAGAGATGTGATCGGAAAGTGATTTAGACAGACTATGCCATTACTTGATTAATCAAAGCACTGTAGCCATCGATGTGTGCAATACAGTTGGCGACAATAAAATATGTATTTTGATATTGATGTGACAAATGTTAACACAAAAGCATAAACACTATGAAAATTACATTATTTCCCAAAGGAAACAATGCATGACCCAGGAACTTCGTAAAAGTTACAATCTCTGACCAAAATAAGAAATTTCATTTTTAAAAATAAAATGTTGGAATTCAGTCGGTGGACATTGTGTACATAGAAAGCTACCACTGACAATGAAGTGGTATTTGGTATATTCAATAGTCACGTATCAGGTGTTATATTAATAGATTTTAACAAAGATAATGTTTGTTGTGATTCATGTATTCAAACAAATTTTGAAATTCGTAAAAATTGTGTTTTAACAATTCCAAATTAGATGCGCTAATACCGGTATACAACTTGTCAGTCTTAAAATAGGCTCCTATGTATTACCCTTACATGAAAAAACTGAGGAATCTTTTAGGATCATTGTGAAATCAGACGCTTACTCCTCTTAGGCACCTGCTACCCCCTCTAGTATATCCAGGGGTCCGTGCTCGGCAATCTCTTTATTTTGCCTTCCTTATAGGTATTATTAGATCGATCATTGTTATCTTTACCTTTTATCTACATATATTTATAAAGATCAAGGGTCAAAATTAACATGTCACGTGATTAATAGACAAATACCTATTTACAAATTTTTCAAACCGTTAAGATATTTTTTCAGCTGCGTTCTCTATTTGCAAGGATTCAACGAAAAACAAAGTCGTCGAATGATTCGTGTTTTCATATTCTTGTTGCATCTGTACCAGAGACAGAATCAGAAATTTTGATGTTTTATTTTTAGCATCTAGCCTCCTGGTAATAAGTTAAGCAGCATGACAAATACAGTGATAATATTGAAATATTATAAAAATTAACGATAAGTTTGACGAAAAGTACTTCACATACACCACTCCCTCTATAAGAATGTGTGTCCCCTGTAGGGTGTTCCTGTCATCATACCGGAAGCGTCGATCTCTTGACGTTATCATCGTATATTGATCTTACTTTCTTATCTATGTGCAATCGGAAAATAACGCCTTTTACCATATAAGATCTATTTCATATCACTAGAACTCTGCAGCTTGCTACAATTCAGCATTCTTATAGATTCTATATAAAATGTTGACAATTCACGTATACGTGGAAAAAAATCATAAATAGACTTAATAATAAAAGAAGGAGTCATGATGCCATATGAATGTCTAGTATGTCTACAGCAATCTATGTTACAGAAACAGTGGAAATATGTAAAAGTAACGTTTTTATCTAAATTGTGCCAAGTGAATTTAGGAAAATTCATTACCATGATCAAGTTAATTTGTATCATTGACTAGAATACGAGGCTAGACTGTATACACGTACATGTTTTGATCAATTGGGTCATTTGTTCAACGTAGGGAAGTAACAAAACTAGTCCTCAGAAATTACAATATCATCTGAGCTTTGCTTTTCTCCCAACTAAATAGGAAGACACATCGATGAAGCATACACACAATAAATAACGAGTGATCAATCGAAGGTTATATCCAACGCTCAGACCCGGAAATAGAAAATAAATGACGTGTCAATCATATGATCAAATAGAAGCTGTGCTCGGTCAGCCGTATAAGAAGACTGCCTTTGTCATATCTCATTACTCTTCTCGCCTAGAATAGGGTCAATCTACTTGACTACAGTGTGGTCAGCTATGAAGATATGGGAAATTATAGATCTCCAAACATATAATCGTGCATCGTATCTAGCTTTTAAGATTTGATTTTCTTTACCAAATGTTGATGAAACATTCTTGCTTCATAATTTGTCAGAAACTTTGCGATTCATCTGTTTATTTTGGGTTTTGTTTTTGCATTAATCGAATTCAATAAAAGCATACTATAAGGGTTAGCACTTCAGTTTTTATATAGCCTGCCGATGTCTAGTTTCTCTTATTCACTTACACATAGATGTATCAAAACGATACTTGAACCAGACAATTGCTGTACATAAAAGATACCAATGTGGAAGTCGAAACAACTGCCCATAGGAAGCCGATAATTATTTCTGCCAATACCCGAGGAGCTAAGATTATTTCCTGTGCTGTTCCATGATGTATTACGTACAAATGCCTAAAGCTAAGGTAGTCGCGACATCATATCGCCATATACCAATATAACTGGAGCTTTCTTCTCTCCTGAGAACAAACGGAGATTAAATGTTACTTGCAGTTTCGACCGGATACAACATGCATTTATTTTTGGATTATGGGCTAAGTCTGATCTTTGACGTCATAAGTCGATAAGGTATGCTTACTACACATCCGGAGTTACAGGTAACACAATATTAGCCGTCGTGATTCCTGTCGGCGTTTCTGAAGTTGTCCCTTACCATTATTACCTCCCCGTTGGATTCCGTCATTTCTATAGATTCCTGCCATCACTTTGTAGAGATTGTTACTTTATTTTCTGGTATCATATTGACAAATCTTATTCATCATTGTGAAATATCATACGTTATTTGCTGTAAGCTCATTGATAAGGACTCTGTATTGCAAGGCTTGGCACGGATATAAACCATTAAAGGCAAAATTTCTCCCATGTGATCAATATGAAGTCGTGTCTACACATACTTTGTGCAATTTCCAATATTCATCTGGCGATTAGTGCCATGAATAGTTGGTTAAACCTATTCGTAACTTTATGTTTGAATGATTAAAAGTTTTATTCCGGAATCGTTATAATTGCAGCGTTTATAAATTGAATGATTTTGCATATTATGTTCAATTTTCTGCACGGATACATGACAGCAAACAAAACTAACTACTGCCATAGCGGAATACACAACATGAAAGTGCATTTTGTGCGTATCAGATTTATTTTATAAAAACAGATAAATTACATAAGATGTTTCAATTATGAAAAATGTCGATACCAACTCAGGGACTTGCATTTCATTTTAATCAGTTGTAATTAATCTTAATTGCAAATCAAACTAGTAAACTAGTAATGCACGTTTTGTTTTGTTAGGAAAGAGTATCGACGTGTTTGAATATTGTTCTAACAGACAGACAGACAGACGACAGACATCCACACCAAACACAGATAGACACAGAAACACTTGACACAGGAAAAGCTTGACTGGTAGCTAAATTAATAAGATAAAGTTACAGCGTGCAAGTCTAAAACTGTGTTAGGGTTTGGCCTGTGAAATTACATTTTATCATCAGTACGATTGTGGTACGAGTCAATGTTGGCTGGTCAAGCTTGCCATAGGCAATTAATGCAGACAAATAAAATAACCAATCTCCTCTATTCCTATCCTGTTTCAGCTCGATTTGAAAAATCATCATGATATACCTAAAGGCACTTCACATTGTAGTAAAAACATAAAATGAAACAAAAAAGGCAGTATTTTCAAAAGTAGACTCTTTTCAACTTATTAACCTTCGATTGTGTCTATTTTATGAATGTGCTGCACTGAGTAAACAATGGTATTAGTATATACATGTATGAGTACAGGTAATGTACGGTGATGTTAATTAGTACACATTTGACAGAAAGGTCAGGGAAATGGGAGAACGAATACTTGACGATCATGGTGATCAACTTTGTATGCTAAATAGTGTTTGCACCAACAATCATTCTGTGCTCGAGATAAATCAACGACAAGCCATGAATTTTTATATTTTGACCTTAAATTCTTACCGCGATTTCGGTATTTCAAACACTGGAGCAAATCTACAGGTAGTTCAGAATGCCATGTTATATAATATCAGGATTGTGAGATGGTTACTCAGTGTAAGTGAAGTATGATTCTCTATCTCAAACAAAACAGAAGACCGGACAAAAATCAATCCTATTCCGAAATGAAGTCCGTATCTATAAAATTGTGTGTGTTTTATCGAAAAATGATATTAAGCAGAGGCAGTTTCTGGTGAACGAATTTGATCCACTAATGTCAACAGGAAATGCTTTTGTACTTATCACACAAAATATATTGTGAATGATACCTTGATATTCATCAACGACTAATTCACAACCCACTGATTTCTATATGTTTTCTTAGTGCATGACAATTATATTGTGAAATGCATTCCTTAAAAGCTTAAAAGTCTTGAAGAAAAAAAAGCAGCGATGGATCGTTGCGACTAAATCATTTATCACCTTTCTTTTAATCTTGCTATCGATTTTCCCACTCGATCATTTATCTATCATGTCAACGCGACGGTATTTTGGGCTCAGCTTTTTAAAATTACGTCCTCTGCAAATTTCCTTTTCTTGAAAAAAATATTCTCGTTCATTTCTCTGTTGATTCTTGCGTCCCGTAGATGTGTAAGCAAATTAAGTATTCACCCTGTTATGTACCGTTAAATTAGAATTTCAATTTTAAAAGTTAATTGGTGCTATGCGCATTGTGACTTTTCAGCGCATCACGCTTGTGACGGATCATAAAGAAGTAAAATGATACATTAAAGTATTGGAGTGGGACAATGTAAACATCAGGCTATACGATCACAAGTAGCAATGCAGCTATAAAGAAAATGAATTATGTATTACTATTACCCTAATAGATCTCAGAAAATGAAGTAGAATCAGCACTTGGCGTTTTAATAAGCTGCAGGTTGTTATGAAGTTACCTAATAAACAAATATCTAAATATCTAGGGAATCTATTGTGAATTAAGGGGAAATATAAAGGATCTTTTATTTGAAAACAACCTCAGCTTAGGTAATTCAAAGAGAGACTTTTATTTCGATTTTAATTATTTGTTTTGTAAATTGAAATGCATACCTTGAAAATAAATTTATGTAGATAAAGAAAAATATACGTCAGTTACAATCTTTTTGAGGACGAAATAGTCAATTGATACCAAGAAACCTTTAACCAAAGGAAAGCAAAGACTTTGTCGGAATATGACCTGTTCTAAATTTGGCCTCACTATATACCGCCTCTAGTAAATGCCCAAGATGGAAATGTCAGAACTGTTTATTCATTTTTGTCTTTCCATTAGACTAATTATTAGCAAGGTACAAAGAGCTGAGACCTAGCCCTATTCTGTATAATGCTTCATGAAGACTTATCAAGACATAGGGCTCACGGCGGGTATGACTTGTCAACAGGGGATGGTTACCTCTCCTACACACCTGATCCCACCTCTGATGTGTCCAGGGGTCCGTGTTTGCTCAACTCTTTATATTTGTCGAGGAATATATAGGAATCATGAGATCGATCACTGTTCGTTACCTTACCTTTTTATATGTTGATCACAGATACAATGACAGCAACATGGTACATGTATATAATTACAATAAACTGACAAAGATGAGAACCGCTTTACTAGATGTTTCTATAGGATTAACATATTAAAGACCAATTGCATTTGGCAGTACATGTCAAAATTGTGCAATACCTTAATAAAGGGATGCATTACTTGACGTATATTTAAGGAATATTTTCCCCCATTTAAATCTACTATTCAATATGTTGCAGACACAAAATAAATCAAGTATATGAAGTTCTATAAACCAGAGTGTTATTTCGACAGCTTCTGGTACTTTGACATTTTCGCTGTTTTCGCTGATTCATAAGAAAATCATGGTTGTGTGGGTCTAATGAAGTTCTATTTTGTCATGGTCAATATGGCATCTTTATTAACATTTATAACACTAAAACTTGATTTGCCGTTGTCATGTGAATTAATGACTTTCAAATTTGCGTACTGGAGCATGGTTTAAATCTTCATAGTGATAAATAACATATTTGTTATACCCTCGAAAGGTACCATACTCTCGGATGCGATCAGATCAACAAAGGATACTTACCCTCCCATTGCACCTGATCCCACATATGGATCCTAAGAGGTCTGTATTCAAACAATGTTTAATAGATATTAACGTTGTCTCCTAGATAACTTGAGACCGTATTTACTCCTCAACTTGTATATTTATTACGACTTGGAATTTCGAGCATCCCTTTGGGCCTCTGCAATTTATATTTGTCAGATTTGAAATCTACATTAAATTTGAATAAATGTGTGTTTTAATGTATTGTCTTTATTACCGTTGAAGAGAAACTTTTTTCAAAGAAATAAGCATTGTAAAACAAAAATGAAATTACAGGTAACCTCTTATCTTCTTCTGTAGAATTCTCTTATCTTGGTCCGTTCTTATAATGGTTTAAAGAAGGTTTTCTTTACATACACCAAGAAAGTATTCAATTCAAAAGTCACGACACTTTGAAATGATTTAAAAATTATATTGATTCTATATCCAACCTTCGGTAAAAAGTTGAATTAATGAGCTGGTCTCTCCTTTGTGATTATGAAAAGAGAAAACATTGAAAATTGGCAGTTAAAAATTATTTTGACGAAATGCCTAAATCTTTTTGAAAATAAATAATGAAACACTCTATTTTCACAAATTTTCGGCCCCTTGGC
>JACSZP010008463.1:1366-23844 GCA_016161895.1 Pinna nobilis | reverse complement strand
AGATTTCAAGATGGCGTCAATATGCAGTTCAAGCGATAAGACGAGAACATTTTTTGCCTGTGATACCTGTCACAGGTTATTTAACAGGCATGAGTTTTTCTTGAGACATATATGTGATAATGAGGGTAAAATTATATCCTGTTAAACAGAACTCTGATGGTTACTTGAAGCAAACAAACAATAACAACAATAACAACAAAAACAACAATGACAACAAAAACAAAAACCAACAAATACATATTATAATGTTATATATAAGTTAACAGATTCTAGAGCACCAATTATATCTTCGAGCATGTTTAATTCTTTAATCAAAATTTTCGCTTCTCGGAAATGCTCTTGTCCACTCCATTGACTACCTATTCTGGAGTATTCGGATTAGCCCTGCGGAGTACTCGGAGCATGTCAATGGAATACGCCCCGGGTGTAGGTGGGGTCATGCATAATGGAGTTATTGAAAGAGATGTATAGGTGACCTTCTTTTCTTTGAAAATTGAATAGCCATGCAAAAGGTACTAAAGTTGATTTTTTATTGCCGGTATTGAATATAACTAGCCTTGAGAAATGATTTCGTTTCTTATTTTTTTCTTTTTTTTTTCTTTTAAAACAATGTGTAATTCTCTCAATGGTTGATGCAAAAACTTGGAAATTGTGGAATACCACTTTTTGCGGGGTTTAGTTCAGTTTTCACAAAAGTTCTTGGATTAATGATACAGGAAATGATAGTGAATTTTCTTTCTTGAAAACAATTCCATTCAATTAATTCATTCTTCAAGTTCATGTATTGTAAATCACACCGTATCAATTTCGTTTTGAGTATTGCCCTCATTTCAGTGAATCCCATGTCATAATCTAAAGCAACTAGGAGGAACGTAAAGACTTAATATGTATTGAATGTTGGGCACTGTCATAATCGAAACGAATGAAGGACTGTTCATTAATTATGGTGTCTTATCAATGAAACATCAAGGAGTTCAGCAGTACAGCAAAAGGAGGGAAAGATGTTAATGCTGCTTGTTAGACCATGATGGGCGACTAGATGTATATACACATGTATAGTGACCAATCATCATAAATATTTATAGTCGTTTTAATACTATGAAATTACAAGAATCTTAAGGGACATGATTTGTTGTCTTGTTAAGTTTATAATAAGTTTTCCAACAACATGCGCAAATTTAGCCTGAAGCAATGCATGAGTTGCCTAATACAGCCTTTTATCAACCCGAGATTAAAAAAAATATTAATAACATAAATAAGAATGAAGTGTACATGTTAATGATTTAAAACTATTTTATATAAAGACTTAGATCCTTGTTGAGCGAATGTAATAGCCTAAATCAAAATACAAGAAGAACAAAGGTTATCTAAAATCAGTAATGAACTATCTGATATTTTGTGCTAGCTGGGTGTCGTTAATAAGTACTATGATATTGAAAAATAAAATACTTGTATATACTTTAAGCTCTATGTATTTTAAAAGATATCAAAAGAATATCTGTACTACATGTGGAACTTTCGTAATGCATACTGTTTGATCGGACACCTGTGTTTATGATTTACTTCAAAAATGAATCAAAATATGTATTTCTTTGATAATAATGAAATACTTAAATGAAGTATTCCGATGGCAGTATTCATGTTAAGAAAGACAAGGTTGAGATCAACCGGTAATTATTGGCATGAATAACAAGCTTAGGGTACTTCAAATCAGTATAAGAGATTAACAAAGTGAAAATAAAATTGTTCCATTGTTCATTTCACTCTCACACATGGAAAATGTCGCTGCTGTCTGAAAAAAGAGTTTTCCATTCAAATCTCTATTTGTGAAACAAGCAGGTGTTTTCGACGATTTAAACAATAAAAATGCCATTTTCATTTATTTCATTAAAACATTGTAGCTGAATATTTGTTAAGTAAAAACTAATAGACTCTTGATCATTTGTCGGTTTCACCGTTAATGATCGGGTTTGCCGTCAGATCAATGTCAATATAAGAAATGGTATTTACCTCTACAATAAATTGTAGGGCGGATTTTATGATTAGCGTTGCCCTGATGTCCTCTCTTCATAAGTCTATTGTGGTTCACTTAAAATGAAATTATCAATCTTTCATAAGACTAAGATCAGCACTGTTTGACAAAAATGGTCATTGATTGTTCTTTTTCAAGTTACAAAACTTTCTGATTTTAATTGGCTACGAACAAATAATGCTAAACGATTTCAATTAAATGCAATGAATAGCTGGATTGAGACGTCAGCCAGAGCAGAAGGTCGCAATATTTAGCTGTCGATGCATCTTGTGTGATTTATTTGCTGTTATTCCGTTCATGACAGTTTGCTCTGTTTGTTTTCTTACAAATGTTTGATCTTGCAGTCAACAATAGATTCAATACAGTCAAAAATTGTATAAACGGCGTCAAAACCTGAAAATAAGTGAAAAATACTACATGTATTTTTATGTTACGTAATCAACAATGATACTAATTACACATCAGAAGCATTCTATGTTTTGTATCATTTGCGATACTCGTTGCTACAATTTTAAGTAAATACAAAAGATGTAATCAACCTTATCAAATCTCGCAAAATATCATGAGTTTTATCCATACAAGATTTATGAATGTCTGGAAATTATTACAGCACCAGTACTGCGATTCGTTCTTTTCTTTTTCCAGTGTAGATAAAATTTCAGTCAGACTTGTTAGGACGAATTTATCAAATATTACTGCATTTGCAGAAAATGAGCCTATGTTCATCTGTGTGAGTTGAAATTCATAGATTAATAATTCCGTCTAAAATAAACTTGGAATAAAAATTGGTTGAAATTACCGTCATGAATATTTATATTGAATAGGAAAATCTCATCAAAGTGTATAATTTTTCAGCTGACTTTCTGACCTAAATAATCAACCTGTGATTGAAATTTCGTTGACTCGCTTAAATATTTATGTAATATACCACCATATATGACATCGATATAGGAAAATGCTTCGGGCGACATAAAGCTAGGAGAAAAAAAATCTCCAATATAAAAATCTACAACAATGCCCACCGTCCAAGAAAAAAAATCAATCTAGAAGTAACATATTATTTTGCAATTTTTTTAATCATTTTATCTAATATCACAATTCAGCCATTTTACAGAATGTTTTATTAAACTTCAAAGCATGCAATTACTAGTATTTGAATTGCTTATATCTGTCACAAATTGCTTTGCTGAAATCTTTTCTCATGAGCTTACTGTAAGATAAAAATATCATGTTTTATTGCTATAGTAGGCAGTATTCTTTTGCTGAGTTTCAAGTACCATTGAAGTGCATGTAACAAATTTTCAAATCTGTCATGAACAACTTATCTGCACAAATTACTGGATAAATCTGAGTTGTTCAATATTCACTTCAGAGATTGATGAGTGTAATAATAATACAGACATTTTCAACAAAAAACTGTAAATCGGAAAGTAGGTTGATAATTGTGAATCTGATGCATTACAAAGACGTTAATTATGTTTTGCTTTCACTGCTTTTTAGAGAAAAAGTTTTAGATATTACTTTTGAATCTTTGATATTCGTAGAATTTAATCAATTATTTTTGTCTTTTCCTATAAAAGATATTGTTACTGTTTTAACACGGGACTCTGACAACTTCCGAACACCTGTTCCCGTCCTATGTGGAATTCGTAAATGTTTTTCCTGTAACCGTAATCGTTTCCAATGTGTTGTATTCAAACGGACTTAGAACTTCGGACATCCCTTCAATTACTTCCTATTTTTTTCTTCCGATTTTCCTTTATTCGCATTGCCTATTCATAGGCCAGTTACAAAAACATACTTCACTTAAGTTACTTCTGTTTTCATTCATTTCATCATCGTTAGGTTTTTGTTGAAGTAAGAGGCCGGTATGGATATTTTACACTGATAGTCTATTAGCTTTTTGTTTGCCGCATTGTTTTAAGGCACCACGAAACATTTTTATTGAGGTTTGTTTCGTTGAATAACGTCCATTTAACATGTAGATCTATATGAAGAGGCAACATTGGTGTAGTGGTACAAAGCTGGACTGTGATCGGCGCCGTGGGTCATTGGGCAGCTGTAACGCGAGAGCTCAATTTTAGCGTAAATTAAAACGACCCAAAATATATATTTTATTATACATGTGAACAGTTGCTGCATGTTTCTTATTTTCAGTTTATTGCGGTTTGGATGCGGACCCGGATTTGCCACACATAATCGAACGTTTTGACCACCAAACCACAACTCTGGTTTCCGAAAACTTTTCATCTATCATCGGGTTTTTACCTTAACCATTATGTCTATGCGACTCACACTTAAATATATACGAGAATTGAAAACACAAATTAGGTAATGTTGATATAATGATGATATAAGCTGTCCTATATATTTTTGGAACCGTTTCGTCCCAAAATTAACTTAAGTGAATAAGATACGGAGGTCATATATCAATATTTTCACCTGATAAATGTGATTCCATCGTCGTCACCTGGAAGCTTTGTGATTTATTTTTTGATTCATGGAAATTTAATATTTCGATCAAATGTAAATGTTTCATAGCGCAGTTAACAGCGTGCCTGAATTATGACAGGAATGTATGCAATAAAAGATGCCACACGCAAGAGAAATGTGATTGCCTTTTTGCAATTCAAAACTTGTTCTCATATTGCAAAATAAGAAATCAGTGAGGTTGGTGAAGGAGTAATTGAGTAAGACAAGACATTTTGTGGAATTGTTACGTTATATATTAAGCTGACCTTTCGTGACCCAGTTTTCTATTTGCAAAGACAAATTGAACTGAAAGTCTCATTATATGGTACATATAATAAAACATTTGGAGGTCAATGAAGTCGGTGATGCACGTGTGCAACGGTAAAACTGTTAGAGTGAAAACATGCACAAGATACTCAGTATTGCACAGTTGAGGTATCTTCAGCAATATGACATTTGAAACTCTTATCATACAACCATTATTCACACAATTCTAGCATAGTATGTAAAATTGTATTTTCTCAGACATATTAACAGTGAAGAACAAAATTCCCATGATTACTAGGTATGCTGGCTGTGCTACCTAACCACCTGCATCTAATTATATCACCTTGGAAAATCAACTTTACCTAAGTAGCTCGACGTTTCAATCTTATCTATAGAATTTTGTCCGCATATTTATGATAAGTCAATTAAATGGCAATTGTGAAAACCGGGTATTTTGCTCCAGGACCTGACAATGGTGAGAGCATCATTCTGCTATGGGTTTTCTTTTCTAGTCACATTACGTGTAATTGACTTATAAAAGTTCCCAACAACTAACTGGATTATTTCAGGCGAGAGGTAAGGATTATAAAATGACATTTTCATAAAAGATAAAATGAACAATTTATGCTAAAAATTGGCATCTGTCTACTTCAGGTTCTCGCTGGAAGGCTCGAGCATTCACGGAACTGTATTCCAATTGAATTAATTTCCTGTTGATAACATCAAGATGAGATGAAGAAAATACTTAAAATAGAGGTATGAATCCTCCATCCACAAATGCAGTCGCGTTATGGGGCTTCAACAAATTAAACTCATTTGATTACTCGGATGACTGCTGAAAATGAACGAATTCATCTGAGCATGATACAGTGATAAGCATCTATAGAGCGGTAACAGTTAGACTTAATTGACAAATTCATACATTATGTATACCCATTGTTGTGCTTACTTTCTGTTTATTTATTCTGTATTTATTTCTTTATCTAATTATTTATCTTATTATTAATAGTTCATTTATTTATTTATTTATTTATTATCCATTTATTTATTTATTTATTTATTTATTTATCTAAACAAAAATTTTATTTATTTTTGGAAGATCGTAGAAATATTTAACTTCACATATACTGTCTCATACTTGCTTTCCATCAAAATGAAAACAAAACTTGTGGCTAATGCAGTAAGTTTTTATTTTTAAAAAGGGAAGTTTTTAATTGTTTAATCCATTTCTTTTTCAAACTATTATGACTGCAAAAAAGGAACAAAGACGAGTTAGTGGGCAGATAATTAGCATCTGTTTTGTCGAAAATTGGTCAATTTTATCAAAATGATATTTTGATTCTCTGTACAATTACATTCCTGATGGGATACAGTTCATACGAATAAAAGATTTATAACATAGAGAAGTGACTATTTACTCTAAAAGACTTCGAAGCAAATAAGTACACAACATATAAATTCCCACTTTTGTCATTTTGGACATTTCTTTTTACATCAGTCAGTATGGCAGTGTCGTATTAAGTACAAATTCATTTGCTGTTTGACACTGACTCAATATTTAATAATTAAATTGTATTCATGAATTAAATTCTACCACGCAATAGAAACAAATCCTCTGCAATCAAAAGGGGATCATAAATACCTTAGAAAAATAAGATGGCGGAGGTGCATACTTAATACAGAAATGGTTAAATTGTCTCATTACATGGCCAAAAGATCAAGTAGTGATCAAAGAGATTAACTCTACATTACCGTCTTTTGACCCTAGGCGAGACAATGTACACAAATCTTAGCCATTGTTCTGAGGAATGAGCTAACCTTTATTTAAAAATATATAAGAACACTTACTGGGCATTACATGGTTTAGCTACCGTCTAACATGTGTCGATTCCGTCCAAATATATTTAATTTATGTGTATTGTAGATTTATTTCTTTCCGATTAACTTACTCTCAATGTGTGTACACCTGCAACTTTACAATAGTCGGTATAACTTTTACCAGGAGATCAGAATTATAATCCACATTCAGACCTATTTGAAAGCTAATCTAGACGGGATTGTTCAAACAACCTAGGCCAAAGTTGGCAAGTATCTACAGTATGACATAGTTCATAAAACCGGTTGGGCAGGACCGTGTGGTGTTCTTCCTCTATTAAAAATGATATCGAATAATTCTCTAAAATGCAGTAATAATATTACTTCGAGTCTCTGCTTGATGTCACCAAGGATACATGTACCTGTCGGGTTGCCATCTCAATTTAACCCGAAGGATTTCCATTTAAGACAGAAGCGGCATGTCAGCATGGGACGGTGGCCACTTGATCCAAGGGATTTGCAATTGTTTCCATGTTGTTTACAACTTGTCATTCTTATAAGAATTTGCATTTTTAATATTCCTTGGTTTTTCTTAAATTCATTTGAAATAAATCAACTCAATGTCGATTCGATCGTGCAGTGTTACATTTCTGTAAACAATAACACAATGAAAATTATTTCTTTCCTTAAAAATATGATAGCGCGTGTAGCATGTTAACAGGGTACATTGACTACTTCCACGCATCTGTTCCCGTTCTATTAGGATTTTCAATTGTTTTCAATGTCAAGATGATGATTGTGTCAGTTTGATGTATTCTATAGAATACATAAATTTTCGAATTTTCCCTGGGTATTTTTTTTTATCAAAACCTCGATTTCAGTTATGTGATCGACAATCACTCTCTCTGCCCTTGCGAATGATTTATTTATTGGCCTTCTCAATCAAGATTACAAAATTACGAAATGGAACATGATCTAGAAGCTTCCGAAAAAAAGTTCAACTGCATCTACATAAAACTTTTGTCACCCACACACGATAACCTTAATACATACAAATTTTTCATCATTATGATAAACACACATTTATGTAGGTTTGCCTGATTGTCATATCCTATATTCGCCTACCATAGAGTCAAGATTTAAACTTTCTGAGGTTTTGTGGGCATGTTTAGAAGCTAGGTGTATTTAAATGTTTGTGATAAGTCTCGTTTTACCAGTTGCGAAATTTGTGTCTGCGGAATTCGTTGAATGAGTTTCGTTTTAAAATGTTCACGTTATATCAATAGAGTTAACTTCGGATATGAAAAGCTGTAAAAATCCCGAAACAGACTTCAAGATAAACCAAGTTTACTTAAAATCGAATAGTTATACAAATTCTAAAACAGTGTTCAAAATAATTTCAAAGCATATCATTTCCATGGATGATCATAACTTATAATGTTATTTTCTTTTTATAGAATAGAGCAGATTTTTCCTAATCATTACTCGAAACATGCCAATGTTCACCATGGGGTAGCTCACCTTAAGGCAGAAGGTTCGGTGCTCCGTCGAAGCTGCGCCTTTCTGCAATGTAACAGATAGGGGTTCCGAGTCACTTCATCATTCATATTGTATTGTTGTTTAACGGACCACTCAAGAATATTTCACTCATATGGAGACGTGACAGTGTGTAGTGAAGGGCAACAAATTTTGCCTATGCTAGGCACTTATGGCCGTAGAGCAGGGAGGGTTCTTTAACGTGCGAACACCTACTGTGACACGGGACCCTCGGTTCTACTTTGTCATCCGAAAGACGGTGACAGCCAACCGCAGCGTCGTGCACTTCATCATTCATAGGAAATATTGAAAGTAGCCTAATGAAATGTGGCTAATAAAACCACTATTTCATCCTCACTTTATTTTGACACACTGTTTTGAAAAGGCAAGATCGACTGTCATACCTCAATACTTCCATAACTTGTTCTTTTGGAGTGCATATAAAGAGATATTACAATTTCATCTACGTTTTAATCATAGTTGTCCATCTATCTAAACGATTGACACGTTCATTAAGGTACTCGGTAGTTTTATGTTATCGACAGAAATTATTTGTCCAATCTTAAGTCCAATAGTTTTATTTATAAACGTAGAATTGTCTACTTGGTTATTTTTTCGTGTTCCATTTCACAAAAGATTATATATACAGTCTAATCTGCCTCAGTGACCTACTGAATATAAGAATTATCTGTCTGATTTTACGTAAAGGTATGGTTCCCAAAATGTCTGTTTTCTATAAAAATCACCAAAGAGAACACCTGTCAAATAAGACCCTTTTTGCTCCTTCCCTTGAATGGTCTCTGAATACACGTTAGATTGAGTTTTAAAGTTTACTGCAATGAATATTAAAGTTCATCTCGATACACGAGGTAACAAAATATTTCCGTTTGCGATTATTGGATCTATATTGTAGATGTAATAGTCGTGAGGTCACCTGGACAAAGCTTTACCATTTGAAAGTTTTGTTTTCTTCGTACTCTTTTGATCGTTCTTAGTAACAATCTCTCTCTCTCTCTCTCTCTCTCTCTCTCTCTCTCCACATCAGCATCTTTTTCGCATATAGAATGGACAACACAATAATTAATTTTCAAATATATTTTATTTTTACTGAAAATCTGCAACAAATTGAGCATGAGTGAACTTGTCTGATAACAAGTTTAACAATATTGCACACAAAACACGTTGTGGCCTCTAAAAGTTTGTGCATTGAGATACGATAAAATTAGACTGAAGTATACCAGTCGAAATCACATGATATGCATAGTAGATCAGGAGTTATGACTTTGTATTGACAAATAAATGATATCAAATGAGAACGATGAGATGTAGATAAGAATATTAAGTAATTAACAAGTAATATGCAGATACAGAACATGGCATATAGTTGAAATCGAAAAATAGAATTATGAAATCGAAGGAAACAGTAAAATAGATTCCTATTTCAGTGTGTTTCTTCTTTACACTTACGATAAAACTCAATGTCACTGGACAAATTGCAAACTTAAGTATATTTTGCTATTTACCGGTGAATGCTTCCCTTGCTTTTTCTCAGTCTCGTTTGCAACGAGATAATTTTCTAAAACGAATGTTGATCCGTTAGTTGTCTGAAAAAGGAAGATTACCCAGTGTGGGACGTAAAACCGGATATTACTTTTTTTTATTTAACCGTTGATTACATTCACCAGGTAGGATTCTTGTATAAATAGTAAGTACTGAGTTAAATGAAAGAATGAATATGATAAATGAGTTTCAATTTTGATTATTTGCACCAAAGTAAGAGAAGCTAGCTTATTAGAGGCCTTGAGATTGTCACCAAAATTAGCACTGTGTCATAGGGTCTTTTAGAGCCCATTGGGCATATATTATATTTGATATAATCTTAAAACTATACAACGAAACTACATATATACAATGAAATATTAAAATGTACATTTGAAATATTACAACATTTGTTGATATGTTAATATTTGTATATTAAGCAATGAGTTGAGTCACGTGATGCATTCTAATATTGACAAAATCGCATCGAAAATAAAAAAAAGTACATGTATGTCTTCTTTTGTAATACACTTTGCTTGAATTTGTGAGTTTTACTATAGGAAGCAAATGAATAATTTTCAAACGAAGGTCGCAAAGTTACCAAATTGTCAAATACTTTCTTGTTTGATTTTCATGTTTCACGAAAAAAGGGAACTGATACAGTTAGACAATCAAACGTTCCTAAAAAGCTAAAACAATAGTTATTTTCGTTATGTTTCACCTTTTTTGTCCTCTTGCAATACAAAAGCTATTTTACTTGCCCAACTGACGGGAAATTCCGTACTGACTAAAACTTTATGTATTGTTTCAAAACAAAAGTTAAAAGATTTCCCTTTAACAATTTCCCTTTTCAGCTTATCAGACAAAATTACATACAATTACAAAGGTCAATTAAATCATTGACCTTACAATTTACTAAGAACAACATAAAACAATGCGTAAGGAAACGGTGCTAAGAAATAGAACATGGTTAACCGGAAATGTACATATACAATAAAATTAATCAATTATGAACATGTGTCTCAAATAGACGCATCTGATTAAGAAATGAACACATTACTAAATGTTGAATTGATCAAAGGAATGTGTGATTTAATAATGACCACAAATGCAGCCCTTTCCGTACTTTGCACCAAAACTAAATAGCACGCTTAAAGATTCATAACAAAAATAACAAAAAGATCAACGAAGTAAAAGTCATATGGAATAAATATTATCAAAACTGAAGATATTCAGTATGAAAGAAGAACACATTTCCCCCTTTCTCTGTGAGGCGTAGTTTTATGCACTAATTAAAAGTATAATGTTGCCATATTATCTCTTGGAGATGACATTTATTCGTCTGACTGTTAAGAACGCCACTAATTTTCTGTTTTATATTATCATGAATAAGATGGATATTGAACTTCTATTTATGTACATCTGGTAGTTTATAGAAACCGCCTGTGCGGACGCTAAGTGACAAACTTTGGACACTTCTTTCCGAGCATGCGATAAAAATGAATATCGCGCGTTCCGCAATTCCAACCTTGCGGACCCATCTTGTTTGGATTTAATTTCAAACTTCAACAACAACGTTTTCAAGAGCGATACTCTGCCTTGGGGCGTTGTGTTACACAAATACAGAGTAACTATCAATTGGTTTATTCATGTTCCTTTATGCAAATACCGTGGCAACTTATTTTCTGACATATTGACCGTAAATATGACAGAGGATAAAAATGTATCTACCTTCAAGCTACTGGGGTATTTAATTGACAGCGACGCGGGTAGAGCGATTTCCTTTTGCTGTTTGAAAGACTGATTAAATGCTTTCATCACTTCAATGAATTTACCGTTCACTTGCTTATAGAGTGATTTGTAAGCGGGAAGATCCCATTTCACGAGTCTATTAAGAGTTTGTGAGAAGAGAGAATACCGTTTATTCTCTATCCGGCTCATGATATTGAGGTCTTATTTTCATTCATCTAGATTAATTTCCAATAATGGCTGACTTAAGGTTAGCTAATAAAGCGAAGTCTGTAATTTTAATAGGAAGAAAAGGAAATTGATTCATCCAGGCTGCTAATTGGCGTTGTGATTTTTTCAAATACACTTTCTATTGCCAGTTGAATTATGACAACATAAGACACACAATGGAGTACTACCGTACATTGTTAGCTAGTTTTACCTTGTATCCTGAACTCAGTACATAATGCAGAGCATTTGTGTACAAAGAGTAATAGAGATCACCTTTGTTTGCGAAATGGTCAAAACCAATTCCGGAGTGGATATCCGGTTTTTTTGTGTAACGCTACACATATCATTGTGAAATCACCTACATCAAAAATCACTTGATTTGAACATGTCTATAAGTAAACGTTCAATGGGTATTGTTCCAATTGTCTTTCTGAAGAATAAATCGGCAATCGTTGCTCCGGATACTGTTTTCAAAGTAGGAATGGATAAAAGTAACTTTCCGAAACGGAAAGGTTGTGTTGGATATGTAGCTTGTATATACTTGCTGAGTGTAAGCTGGGCTTGATCCTGGAGTCCCGCCACAGTATGGAAATCTCTAAGAGATTTGCTGTCTGTTGACGACTGTGAATTAGGAAATACTGTAAAAGTAATATTTTTGAATAAATAAAAAATGATAACAACGATGGTGTTAATAAGTCTTTTGCAACTATGAAAAAAACTTGTTCAAAACACTATGTTGTATCAATTTTAGTTCTTTTTTCGTATTCATTATCTTCACGAAATTCCAATAACTCATAACTAATAAAGAATTCCACAACTGACCTCAATTATTTCCGAAGGAAATTTTAGTATTCTAAACATGAATTTGCAAATTGTAACAACTTTTCAAAAAAGTTAAGAAAATAGTTGTCTTCACATTTGACGTGTCATACCTGTTTTGAATAGAACTATTCCTTTCAAGCAAGCAAATTCTGTTGGATCCACTTGTAGGGATTTGAACTTGGATATGATTTCTTGTAGTGCTCGGATTTCTGTCATTACATTGACCACCTTGTCTGGAGAGGTGTCTTCTGAGCTAACACCTGCCATAATAATAAATAAATGTTTAATTTCAAAACTTGACTAGTCATATTCTTTAACAGTATCAGAAATATACAGTAACCTGGTGAAATTTGTTGGTTTAGTCAAATTGTCTAGTTTAGGTTTTAAGAAGTTACAAATAATTAATCTTTTTATTTTACTGTCGATCTCCCTTTGTTTCTCCCGATCAAAGTTACTCTCTGTTTAGTTCTACGCCTCTACTCCCACCCTCATGCTCTTGCCTCATCTTGCATTTCGCCTTTCTCTTAATGTTTATAATGATTATTGCACTCACCAGCGGCAGTAAGTAAAGGTCCCGCCTCAATTGGCATTTGAAACTGTGCCGCACCTAACACAAAAAGTTCACGCCACCCTTCTTCTAGTAATAAAACTTGATCTCTGAACGGCAGTCCCAAAAATGCAGGAACATTTTTTGTCCATTTCACACTCATGAAAAGAAGTCTGGCGGCAACTTCGCAAATCGCTTCTGGATTGTTAGAATAAGCCTGCATTATTTCATGTGGATACTGGAAAATAGAATGCAAATATGCCGTAAAGTTAAGTTTTCGTAAAAAGAAATAAACAAGGAAGAGAGAAATCAGTTAAGCTAAAGCAAATGTTTCTTTTTTGTCGATACAATTTTACGTCTTGTGGAAAAGTGCTCGTGATGTAAAAATCTTTTTCAAAACTAGAATTTGATTTTAGACAAAGTTTTCATTTCAGAAAAAAGTTTAACCTGAGAAACAGGTTAAAATTATGAGTCTTAGAACAAAGTTATTCGTCAATTAAAAGTTAAAAAAAAACAAGTCAAAATTTCACGATATGTAACTCATACCGGATTACGGTGGAGTTTTTCCTATGAATGTGAATCAGTATCTCTATATATACCTTTGGTGTTGGTTGGCAAATCATTCCCGGTGATATAGGTGAAGGCGTCTCCATTGTATTCATATTCATTCCTTCCGCCACTGGTTCTATCCCTAAACATCCGGGGATGTATGGAGGACGAAACGGAGACTGGGCAACCAATGCACCATAGTCACGTGTTTCCTTTAGGTACATCGCTACTTGTCTTCGAATGGTAGAATTTCGTGGGCCTCGTTCATGCTGTACAGCTATGATATAAAGAATAAGGATATATGATATGATCATGTGGAAAGTAATGAGTAAACGTGTGAATGAAGACATTGTTGATGCCGACGATTTGATTACGGAATATCATACGACTCATTAAATGAGATATTAAAAAAATGACTTACCATCTTTGTTCATCCCGGCCTCTATACACTTTTTCAATCGGCAAGCCCTACATTGATTTCTATGCGTCTTGTCTACAGGGCATGCTCCTTGTCCACGTGACTTGCAAATATACTGACGATTTCTCCTGATCGATCTCTGCAAAGATTTAGATTGAGAATCTTTTTAAAACAATTGTTGTACTAGGGTCACTGGCGTTGACCTACGGAAGCTTAAGGTCCTAACCTATTTTTTAATTGGTATCATGAACTCAAAGAAATTCCGTAGAATCTAAATCCACTGTACCAAAGTTCCCTGGACTGTACACAAATTCATTTTCATTAAGAAAATGATCCACTTGTAATCTCAGACGTTTTACCAGTACATCAGTGCATCTTTTAAACTGGATTTACTACGGATATTGTTGCGACTCACAACGATTCTTTAGTAATATAATACCGCAGCGCCGTACCTGAGCAGGTAAACAACACGCAAAGAGAAATCAACACCTTTTGATGTTTTAAGATTTAACATGGGTAGCAGCAAACAGAACAACTAACATGTAAACACACAACGCAGTATTTTGATTCTTGTCTTTTATATTGTCATTAGATCCAGGTAAATGCAGAAGTGATGAACAAATTAAAAGGTAAACATAAAAACCATGTCTTAAACATTCCTTCAATGCCTACCGCCGATAAGGGTTACCGTGACCAAGCACAACCACTAGTACATCGCCATGTTGCGTAAGCGTACGACCATAAATAGAAAACTTCAACAGATTTGTTTTATATTGTTTACATATAACGGAGAAAATCTGTCCATGATCTATATGCATGTCGTTTGTTTGCCAAAGCCATCTATATGAAAGATACGTAGCTTCAGCGGTCAGAAAATGCACACGGCACTTGAATTGACCATCACTACGTAGGTCTCCTTCAAATATATCTAGAGGCGCATTTTTAAAGAAAAAGCTAAACAGACTTGTTGCCACATTTTTTTTCTTGAAGGATTTTAATGAAAATTATTATAAATAAAGGTATTGTTCTGGACCGATGTATTTTGCAACACTACTTTTGTTTGTTTTCAAGTTATGTCATATTTATGTAAAAATAAATACAGTAGATAAAAAAAAACAACAACAACTAAGAATCGTTTACGTTTTCAAATGATTTGACATGAAATCTGTTGTATGGAGCCTTTTGATGTTGCTGACATATCTGGTCTTTACTCGTTTGATTGGCATCCTTGATGATAAAGACCGACCACAAACCAAAGGACGTAAACACAAATATTAATAAATATAGGGTACATCACATATCTATTTATCTGATCCGTTGCTCATGAACGGTAAGAAAAATTTGACATCTGTATTTTACTAAAAAGCTTGCAACACATTAGTATTTCGATGGTTACGACATCCGTTGGATGTTAAAAATGACACACCCTATAATAGTTCAGAAGTCAAATGAAGTTTAGATCAGAAAGCATTCTTTTATGCTGCTATAATTAAAATGTAGTCGCATTTTGAAAAAAAAGACTTTACATAGAGGTAGAGATAAAACTAGATGAAACAATTTTCGATATGCGTGAAATCGAAGTAACAAGATTATAAGTAGCGCTTTTAACTTAAGATATATTTGGGTAAATTCGGAACCAAGTTTATTTATATACGACACAACTGACCAATCGTTAAATGACAATTACTTTTGATCTTCCTTGTTTAAACTTTTAGTCAGCGGGGAAAATCCTAGTGTAAACGACGTCCAATAGAAGTACCCATCTTCAAAACACGGGGATTATCGTCAAACACGAGACTTGAACGAGTATTGATTAATTCATGTCATATACATATGAACAGGGCATTAAAGAGGAATTAGGGAAATACTTGATTTGTCCCATTATATCCTTTTTGTATCATCTGTGAAGCCTAAACTGTGATTTGATAACTGGTTTACAGCAAATATGATTTGTTATTTGGTGCTTGTTGTGTATTCTCATTTCATTCTTGTCCACGAACATCAAAGGCGAGTTATATGAAAAAATGTGACGTAGCTGATAATACTTCGCCTCTCTTGAAATGAATATCTATGGACATACTTTAAACCGACATGGCAAGTTCAGTATTAATATCACAACACGACAAGACAACAAATCACTAAATTTATCAAGTTACCTGAAAAGTATGTCTAATTTCAATGTGTATTATATCGAGAAGAAAGATGAATGATTGTTGTTCATACCGGTTTCTTTAAAAAACAATACTGTATAAAACGCCCCCGCTTTATTTTCGCCCCTTCCCCCTATTCGTCAATGCCGAATTCAAAACTGGGCGTATGAAAAACCGAAATATTAATTCAATAGATTTATAACTTGACTCTGCAAATTTAAAACGGACGAGACTGTTTGCGAGTGTTTTAGGTAAAAAATAACACAGGTAGCAAATAACCCTGTGTTTAGTATTTAATTCTTAAGAATAGTCCAGTTTGTCAGATAAGAAATTAAAGATGTATGTTTAAAAGTAATGTCGTACGTGTATTTAGCGTTGATATAAGTAATGTAGTTTGCATATACATCTCTTCATTTATTTACTTATCAATTTATTTATTTATTATTTCGTTTATTTACTTATACCTTTATTTATTCATTTATTCATTTATATACCTACCCTTCTATGTACCATTCATTTACTTATCCTTTTATCTATGTATCTTTTCACTTATATAATTATCATTTTATTGATTTATCCTTTCATATACATTATCGTTTTATCTATCTATCTATCTGTCTATCTATCTATCTATCTATCTATCTATCTATCTATCTATCTATCTATCTATCTATCTATCTATCTATCTATTTATTTATTGAAAGTGTTGTATATTGCACATTTATTCATTTTCACTTCACTATAAGCGAGTTGTAGGTATTTTTTTTAAATCAAAATACGCCATTTCAATGTATCAAAATCTAAATATGACGCATTTCAAATTACAATTAAAATTGTAGATTAAGCAGAAGGAAACGAAATTATCGCTTTGTATAAACGTGAAAATCATTGAAAATGATCTATACTATTAGGAGTTACGTATATCAAACTTTTAAGTAATGTTGATATTTGAAACATGTAGGAAACTGATTTATTAAATGTTTTATTTCCTTAAAATTATTTAATCTCTTTCTGTTTCTTGATTTTTAAAGCCCATCCTTTGAATTCAATTTTCCTCCTTCATTTAAAATAGATATTCATTTTCTGAAAATATATTGTCATCCCTTAACACGGTTTTGTCAATAAATTCAGCATCATTTAAACTTACACAGGGGCATGGCGGGCCTCTAAATCATTCGTTGTTAAAATTGTCTGATGTGAAGTTACCCCTAGTATTCACTTAAAAACGTGTTGCAAGGTTATCAAAGAGCTAATAATTTCTGATTAAAGTGGATATATAACTGCATTTAAAAAGTTTTAAGCGTTTAATATGGCTAAGTTATAACTTTTAATTGTGCAATTTGTGAACAGGTTAACAAAGGGAGATAATGTATCTTACCTTAAAAAATCCAGCACAACCATCACATGCATATATGCCATAGTGTTTACCGGACGAATGGTCTTGGCACACTTTGCAAGGGATGTCTGTCAAAATTCGACCTGTAATTCATAAATGTTCAAAATGAAGAAACACATTAATAAAAAACAGGAATAAAATGAAATACCCAAACACATATGTACACATAAATACACATCAGATCAACATCTACTTTCTCTGGTCAAGTGGTCAGTGTATTCTAATCATTAAAATCTTATCTTTTTATTTTCTATTTAAAAAGAGTTCCTAATATCTTTTTGTTGTTGTTTTGACGGACTTTTGTCAAAATCTAGTGTCCTCTTAAGGTGAAAGAACCTTTTTAACCAATGCCACATTCTCTTAGTATCACGGAGGCATTGTACTCTGTTGCGTAATGAAGATCAGTGTCGACTTACTGGGGATTCGTTCAACCATTTCTTAAATTGCGACGTTAATATCTTTGGCTTTGGGTGATTAAATAAAAAATATTGATGTTTCATTACTAATGCTATAGAGATACTATCTATATTCACCATGGCGAACTCTGCACATGTTGGTAGAATCTTAACATGCACACGCACGACAAGGTCAGCGGATGCGCGCTCGGTAATAAGTTAAAACTTATTCAACAAGTAAATCCACGATCGTGGAATACGTTGTAATTACAGCTGACATATTCGTTTTGTCACTCGGTCATATACCCCACAATGGTCCTTCATTCTTTTATAGAGAATATCAGCACGAGGGGTTTCTATGCATTTTGAGGAATTTATTTGCACATATGTTTGCTACCAATTTATCACTTGTGATGAATGATACGGCCCCCAAACACCCCCATTAAATTAAAGAATTAATAATCCCAAGAACAGATATTAGATGCTTTGTAAATAAAAATGTCTACAAAACGCATATAAAAATGTGAACAATTTAAAAGTCAAATATCTAAAATTGAATATCTAAATATTCTTAATTAATTTCGGAATGCTTCTCGTACAATTTGTCGTCTGTTTGAGTAATAGTGTGGCGCGTATTACCTAAAGCCGGTCTCTAGGGTACACGGGTAGGATTAATCTATGTATTATACAGAATACAGGTGTTGGTTGAATGTGGCACAATTAAGGAATTTTTCTTGTAACAAATTTCCTCAGGTGCTGAACGTATTTACACAGATATCAAAGTCAGGATTATACATATTAACTTTGTCACGAAACCATATTTAATCTGTCCGTGTGCACCCAACTTATTCTTTCTTATCGGAAATAGACAAAAATCAAGGTGCTCTTTTTGTACCCGTGATTCAATCACTTTCTTTATAAGAGACAGCAAATGGTAGATTTATTATCGATGACACATGTCATTATACAATACAGGTGAGAATGGGAAATGAAGTCGCGGAAATGTGTAATCAGCGCCTCTACTTGATAAACTACCTCTTAACATTTAAGATTGTCAGAGACAGTGCCCAGGAATAAAGTTGCTTTTTACACAACTTTATTGTATTTCATCAGCAAACCATCTTTTTCAGTCTTTTTTGAAGAATATCATGTCAGTGATGAATGATTTAATTATTTATTTACCAGGTTTCTCTTTTCCTTTTCTCTTCGTTAAAATCATATTTATCAGCTGTGATAAAGGATCGAACAAGTTATGAGGTAATGAGGCCCCAGTAATTGGGATGCTCATAACTTTTTTGAAAAAAGTCTACAAATTCTTATGTCAAAAGTAAACAATAAATTAAAATATCTGGATATACCATAGTGATTATACCTTCATTAGCTATGAACTCCCTTAAATTAAACAGGTTTTTCTACATTTATTTACATGTAAAAATTTTTATTATAAAAAAAACAACTTTAATTAGTTATAACCGATTGGACGGTTCATAATCTATGAAAGAATTTATATCTGAAACTAGATTGAAAATTAAATGAGACACCAGATATCCAAACAAATAAACAGATACAACATAGACTGAGATAGTCAGGAGATAAGGATGGAATTGATTAGAAAATAAAATAGGACGGATATGAGGATCAATTTCGAAACCATTAAGTTACAACTTGGGCCGGTCCTAATTTAGCCTCTTCCCTCTTCTATGATCTCATCAAACTAACTATCTACCTAGGATTTTCACCTGTTTGCAGGTAATTAAAGGTAGTATGTTGTTTCAATTATCTGTCGTATTTCCCTGGAACATCCTGCATATTCTTTTGTAGTAGAATTGACTTTCCGGAGTTAGTGTGTAGATTTGTCCTCCAGTAGGTTAATTACCTTTCAAACATGAATCAGAAGGGTCGTCTCTTTGTAGTTATACAACCGTGTTTGCATGCAACAAATGCATTTTTAGAGAGTATCAGAATGCTATCCTTTTTTACTGCTCAGAGCTGAGCATTAGATTTTATAAAGAGCTTGCGGAAAGAATGCATATGGACACAATTATTGAACGGCTAAAGGAACATGGAAGACACATCCAGGCTCATTACAGATATATATTATTATACCGTTGGCTAATGTCAAATTCGGGTTACTTTCAGTTTTCGACAGAGAATCCTTTTTCAAGTCTGAAACTTTTATCTGAATCAACGATATTAATCCTGTTGTTTTATGTTTTGTTTAGAAGTTTTCTTCTTCCTGTTTTATCAGCTTGAATTCTTTTATAAACATAAAATTAATCGTCGACCTCCCGATTCGGTAAACCTCGCTACATAGGTGATAAAAAGTTGTTTGATCAAGGAGAGTCTATCGTATTAAAACAACAAGCAAGAGTATTAAAATTAAGTATAGAGTTTCTACAAGTGCCAACTGTGCACTAGTGAACAAACAGGAGGGAAGCAAAAACTAACCAAACAGGTAAAATAATTATTTTGATAAGAATAATTATAGCAAAAAGCTATAAATGTATCCAAACAGGTAAAGAAATTAATGATAAAAATAAGAAAATGTGTATCTTAATGTTTGAGACTATATCATAATGTGTTCTTATTAGTATCATAAATGATTGGAATTATTTATGCGACTAAACATTTAGAAATTTGTGTAAACGTTTATGACAAAATGACGAATAAATAAAAAAATAAATACATAAATAGATATGAAAAAATACATAACATCCAATATAATAGGGACTTGTTGATAAATTTAAAGTTTAAAAAATGAAGATAAATTCTCATTATAAAGATTTATTCAAATATTATTAAATGTCTCGTAACACCTCTCTGAACAGGTCCCCTTTGCATTTATGTATTCAATAATATTCTTCAAATTTTATCATGTCAACGGGTCATCTTATTGCAAAACATACAGGAAATCTAAAGTTATCACAGGGAAGAAGGAACAATTCTGTTCTTTCAAACTTATTGAAATATTTCTGATATCTACCCCCATATCATCATAAAACAGAGCACAGTCTATTATCTAAAAGTCAAATAAGTGTTTCGTATACTCTGAATATCATTTCAATTCTCCACTTTTTATTCTATATGTTCCCATTTGTTGGACCCCCAATGAAATAAATTAATGTTAGATTTATTTTTCATGTACCTCGATGTGAGCAATGATTCTATTTTCTTAAACCTGTTGATATTCTTTTAGATATATGTGAAATTTAATAATTATTTTTTTTAGTTAAATACCCTGATTAACAATTCGAATCTAATTTCGTATATGTCATTTTAATTGAATTTTGGTAAAAATCACCAATACTTCTACAATAACTATTTCTAATATATAAAGATTAAACTTTAAAAACTTAGTATTTGATTATCAGTGCATAGTATAATTCGGAAAGTCAGTGTAATTCAAGTATGAAAAAAAAAACAAAACAAAATATGAAATTATTACATCCTGATAATTGATAATTAAGTTAAGATATCCTGCACTGTTTAACTACGGGTAAATAAACACTATCATATCTAATAATCACTGAAAACAGCACCTAATTAAGACTTACTTGATGTTCCAGAAACTTTGTTCATTTTCTTGTATATTTCCTGGATTTGAGAATAAAAGGGAACGGCAATGTCGCGCTTGGGTATCCAGCAACTTATACACAGGGCATAACTGTCAAACACTGTAGGGTACGAAGTCGACACTGGACCATGTGTTTCGTTATTTACGTCTGGTGTAAGTGTAACAATAATGCTCCCATATCATGTGTATTACACTGTCAGCTAACAGCTAAAAAGCCAGTTGATTGGTCGCCGACATACAATACACTAACATGCCCACCACTTTAATATTCAATAGTTAACCTTTTCAGCGCTCAGGTAAAAATTTCAGGTACACACAAATACTCTACTTAAAATGACTGGACATTTATAAAGCTTTGTCAATAACTTTAACAACTCGATTCAGACAGTGAGTTGAAGCATCGATGTATACCTTGTAGTTGTATTGATATAAAGAATAGGTGAAAATATGGCGTGAAAGTAAGAGTGAATGATGATATTTGTAAAAAAAGAATTACAAGTGAGGAGAGAAATCAGGAAAAATAAAGAAGGGTAGAATGTAAGATCAAATTCTAATCTGAATAATCACATGTGATTGATAAAGACGAAGGAAGTGATAAAACATGTAATAGTTAATAATAGCAAAAGCAACACTAGGCATGGCGATTTTACAATACAATTTGATTAGATTAAAGTCATGCTTTATCCAGTTAATCTTACTTAGTGTGTGACTGAAAAAATGTTGCCTCTTAAATATTTATGAGCAAGACTTGCATGTTGTTCTACGGACTAACGATAACCTGATATCTGTCATTTATATCGATAAACAGACAGATAACTACACTATAGAATAGATAGATAAATTAATGGAAAGATAAAAAAGTTGAAGGAAAATAGATGAAAGTGCATGTACATAATTGATGATAAACAGAACAAATTAATTACTAAGCATATGAATGTATAGACAAAATATAAAAAAAAGGAAAATGAAAAATAAATACATGAATAAATTATGAATAAATGCATTAA
>JACSZP010008462.1:0-13257 GCA_016161895.1 Pinna nobilis | reverse complement strand
ATCCACCTATCTAGATCTGCTAGTGTGTGCATATATGTGTTAATTCATTTTTACTTATATGTGTTGTCGTACAGGGCCGGAAAAGCGGGGGGACAGTAAAAACCGAAGTCCCATGTCACAGTAGGTGTTGGCACGTTAAAGAACCCTCCCTGCTCTACACCCAGCAGTGCTGAGCATAGGCAAAATTTGTAGCCTTCACCGGCTCACAGTGACATCTCCATATGAGTGAAATATTCTTGAGTGGGACGTTAAACAACAATACCATACAATACAATCGGATAAAACAGGAAAAACCATGGTCCTGTGTCAAAAAAGATGGCGGCACATATGTAAGTTGAGAACCCTCACTGCTCAATGGCGACAAATTCCAAGCATAGGCCATCTTTGTAGCGCTTCACAGACATTTCCACATAATAGAACGATTCCTTGGAGGAGAGTTAAACAGCTATATATAGTATACTATATAACAACAAAATAACTATTAAAACATTTAATGTTGTTTTAATAATGTTTAAACATCACAGATACATGTACATTTGATGATACTATTATAATATCAAATACATGTGTGTATTGATTTTTTTTCAAATGAATTTGATTTGTAAAAGCTAATGAAGTAAAGGAATGGTGATCAATCTCTCTAGATAATGGAGGTTTAAAACATACATATAAAAGATATTTATCAAAATAATTAGTATTACTGCTCACTTCCTCAAAAAATCTTACCGTTACTCCCCTGAAAATAAAAACTTTGTTAAAAAAAGTTAAAAATAAGTTAATATGCTTGCCCTCTTGAATTATTCACACACAAAAAATTTGGAAAATGAATAATCTAGTTTGGTGTAGTCTTAAGAATTGATTTTGTATATTTATGATGTGCTTTGTTATATAAGATGGGTGAATCAATGATTAAGCTGGGTTGGGTATGACATAGCTAAGACTTATGATAAGCAGATCTGATGAAGCTTTTCTATATTTTTGGCAGCTGAGAAATTTTTTTTTTCTTTTTCTATGCATTTTTGGAATAATGTGTTTAAAGATAGGCATGCACAAATATACATGCACATGTACAATATTAAGAGTTTATGAATTTCCCCCATTTTGTACCTGTACATGAAAATTCAAAATATTAAGAAAAAGAATTGGATATTTTGATAGCCAAAGGAAAATATGCACATTGTCTACTTGGATATTTGCCAGTTTACCTGCGGAAGGCTGGTGATCTCATACTTGGTACAAAATGTATGTTTGTAAAGTGGTTCTCCCCTCCGCCAATAAAAGCTGGCCATCACGATATATGAAAGATTGTTGAGTGTGGCGTGAAGCAAAAACAATGATACAATCAAACATTTATATAATTACCATGATAACAGTGACAGAACCTTGACAGTCTATCATATATACATGTATATTTTTTGATAGTCTATCAATATTTAACTGTTACCACTCTCTGACTGTTTGAAAAGTGCTTGCTCAGATTCTTGTCATTTTTAAATCTATAGATCAATAATCACTAGAAGTCCAGATATCTATGAGACTTATGTAATGTCCTAAAATACAGGAAGTGCTGTAGTAAGTCAGGGATGTGAGGGGTGAGAGTCTACCTGTACAGCCAAGGAACTGTGGTCTTTCAAGACAAATGAGGGGGGGGGCAGGTGGTTAGCGTGTTCGGCTTCGAATCGAAGGGTCCGGGGTTCGAATCCGCGCATTGCCACTCTGTGGTTGGCCGTCCCTGTCTTTCAGATGAGACAGTAAAAACTGAGGTCCGACGTCACAGTAGGTGTTAGCATGTTTAAGAACCCTCCCTGCTCTATTGCCTTAAGTGCCGAGCATAGACAATATTCTTCGCCCTTTACTGGCACCAGGTGACGTCTCCATATGAGTGAAATATTCTGGAGTGGGACGTTAAACAACAATAAAACATAAACAAGACAGATAGTCTCACATGACAGCTTTTATTCATAGAGTTACTTAAAAAGACATTCCAGTATAAGTGGTCCCTCAAGACAGAAGGTCTCCCACGAGGTTTGATTAATCATTAGAATTGTATACATGTATGAAGTACCGGTACCTACATGTACATGTATTTTTATTCTTTACTAGGCATTACAGAAGAATTCTTTTAAAAGAGCTCAACAAAGATCTGCGTCAGGAACTAGCATATATCACCAAAGTAATATCAAAACATCCCAAAAATTATCAAGTATGGTGAGTATCTACCGTTTCTGTCCAATTGTATCATCAGTTCCCTAGTACATGTATGAGGAAGTGTTTATATTGTCCTTTTTAGTTCTCTGGGATGAATGTCAGGAAAGCTAATGCCATACAACCTACCCCAACCCCTGTGGTCGTCATTGTAGTTGACATTTTCATTATCCATAGACCAAAAAGTTAATCTGGGTTATATTTTTTGAAGCTGTTAAATACACATGTAATTGAATTGTAAGGAGGGGGGGGGGGCTTCCTGACTGGATGGTTAGAGCATTGTGCTTTAAAGCATTTAGTCTCCTACCTTTAGTCTGCACAGGTTCAAGCCAATAAAGTCTGGCCGCTACCATGATATGATTGAAATACATGTACCGGTATCGTTGAGTGTAGCGTAAAGCAATATCAATCAGACAGAAGTTGTGAGAAACATGACAAGCTTTTAGGACTCAACAGAGACATGACTTGTTTTTTCTTCTTGGTCCCAAATAATCTCTGCCTAGCGTTAGGTCCTTGACAAGGTTGAAAATTCCTAAAGCCTACATTAGCAAAAAAATTCCTTAATGTGACTGAAATAGTGATGATAGTGGTATGAATACACTAATGCAACACTTAAAAGATAGTAATGTGTGTCACACTAATGAGCTACTAGTTACCTCATCTATCTTGCATTTAATGTTATGCGAGAAGCACAATCATACTTGATTTGTTTTATTCTCTTTTTCAGGCATCATAGACGAGTGATTGTAGAGTGGTTGGCAGAGTGTTCCGATGAGCTTGACTTTACGGCCAAAATTCTACGTGGCGATGCCAAAAACTACCATGCTTGGCAACACAGGTAACTACATACTGTGTATATAAATCACACAGAGAGTTAGATGGCCTAAAGGAAAGTGATATAAAATTACTGTCCAACCCAGGTATATTGAACTTGGAGGAGAATGAATATTAATTTCTAAAAGGTTTTCAAAATATTTATGTTGAAATAAATATAAAGTGATTTAGCCAGTGAATTAAAATAATTTCTGATCAAGTGGAAATTCAATATGTAAGGGTTCAGTTTGGGTTAGTTCCACTGTATAAACTGTAAAGTTAACAGCTGAAAGAGCAATCATCATTGCTTCACAGGTACAGTAAAGCCTGTTTTAGCAACTGACTGTGTACAAAGATCTCCAGGGGCCTCCATGGCCAAGTGGTTAGCGTGTTCGACTGCGAATCGAAAGATCCGGATTCGAGCTGCGTAGCGCCACTCTGCGGTTGGTCGTCCCTGTCTTTCGGATGAGACAGTAAAAACCAAGGTCCTGAGTCACAGTAGGTGTTGGCACATTAAAGAACCCTCCCTGCTCTATGGCCAGCAGTGCCGAGCACAGGCAAAATTTGTAGCCCTTTATCGGCATACGGTGATGTCTCCATATGAGTGAAATATTCTTGAATGGAACGTTAAACAACAATACCATACTGGTACCATACAAAGATCTCCAAGTCATATATACCCTTTTCGTCCCCAAGTACAGTGGAACCTCGCTATTAAGACCACCCAAGTGACTGGCAAAGATTGGTCTGATTAGTGAAGTTGTCTTTTAAGTGAAGTTAAAATAGCCTAAAATAATGATAAACAGACTGTATTTAGATGGTCTTAATAGCAAGGTGGTCTCCTAAGTGAGGTGGTCTTTAGGCGAGGTTCCACTGTATATGATTCATGTGAAAATCACCCTCTATATAGAAACTGCTGGGTCCGAAATCACAAGAAAAACTCAAGCTCAAACTTAGTACATGTACTCAACTCAACTTTTTTTCCTCAATTTTGAATTAATTATGGGTACATAAAGTGTAAAATGCTTTTTAACATGTGTATTAATATCATATCATTCAAATATCAGTAATAGTTTGCATTATATCAGCAACTAGCAGCCAGAATTGTTGAAAAAGACATTGAATATTATACTCAAGATTTGAATATATGCTCAAATCATTTTTGGACCTGATTAATTAACCCTTTCCCCCTAAGTATCAAAGCAGTATGCTCTTTTCTATTGTGTTGGACCAGTCTATTATGATCTGCAGTGGTGAAAGGGTTAAGTACCGAGGAGAAACACAAACTATTACTGGTATTTGAATAGCATGATGTAAATACACATGCTGAAATGCATTTAACTCTTGATCTACTTGTATTTAGTTCAAAATTAAGGAAAAATAGTTGAACTGAGTATTACGTTTGAGCTTGAGTTTTTCTGGTGATTTCGGGTCCTGGTTTTGTGACCAGTTTTGTAGCTTTTCTTAGGGTCTGTATATACAGGTTTTGCTGTAAGTGTAATTGTATTGTACATGTACTTCACCTACAACATTTACAGCTCTGATTCAACAACGGTCAAAATTAGTAATAGAATAAAGCCTACAATGTTCTGTACATTTATCAAACCTATTTCACATAAAGGTAAATGTTCATTCAGTTGGGGAATAAATACAGTAATTGGTATGAAAATATTTTGGTTTGCTAACTTTTGGCTTAGAAATTTTAAGTCCCAAGTGAGCCTTGCAAGGCCCGTGTAACTTCATGTCATCAGTTCAGCCTAAATATGATCCGTAGGTTCACAACCTTAATGCTTTGTATTCCAGGCAGTGGGTAATTAGGGAATTTAACTTGTGGGAAAAGGAACTGGAGTACGTGGATCGACTGTTACAAGAAGATTTCAGAAATAACTCAGCTTGGAACCAGAGATATTTTGTCATCAACAATACAACTGGATTTAAAAAAGACGTAGTAGAACGTGAAGTAGGGTAAGTTTGTAAGCTAATATGCATTCTTCTTTGTACTGTAAATCAACATTCAAATTTTAAGAAATTCAAGGCCTTATTAGCTGAGACTTATAAGATAGTTAAACCCCTACCCCATGCAATAGTATGAATCTGATATTTTTCTAAAGGAGTCTGCATGTTAAAGGTTCGTCACTTTGTTGCCCTAACTACTGAGCACAAGTTTTAAAGATTATAAACACTTATTTGGCACTTAGTGACATTTCCATATGAGTGAGAGAGTCTCGAATGGGACGTTAAGTAAGCAACAACACAACACTAACTATAGTGAGAAACAGATCTGTACTTCGGTAATACTTAACTCATTCACACCCCTCGAAAATAATAGACACTTCTTTAAATCAATAATTTAGGCAATTCCAAATGTGTCTTTAGGGGTGAATGAGTTAAACTTTG
This sequence comes from Pinna nobilis, assembly GCA_016161895.1. Lineage (NCBI taxonomy): Eukaryota > Metazoa > Mollusca > Bivalvia > Pterioida > Pinnidae > Pinna > Pinna nobilis. The sequence continues at coordinate 7,842 of JACSZP010008462.1, read as the reverse complement.
TGTTGTCAGGAGTAAAAAAAAATATATATATACAGTTGAATCTCGAAGTGCTCGGGACCGGTGATAAACTTCGAGACTTCGAGTTTTCAAAAATACGATTACTCTCCAGCTTAACGCTATTTCGCCACCCAAACCCTCTATTTCACTCCCTTTCCTGGACATTGTTCTCATCACTCATTATTTTGGTAAATATTCTGTAATATTTACCAATGTCGTTACCTTTGATTACTAAATAAACTCATTGGAATTACAATGTCTGCCAAAAATTTGCAGTTCAAAAGATTGAGATAATATTTCACAGGTATTTTAAGCTTTGGATTGTGAAATTTATTCGAGAGATTGAAAATTTCGCCCGTGTACGTTCGAAAGATCGAGACTAAATTTGCTTAATTTAATAAGGAAAAAATCGGGACCGTCGTTTTTCTTCGAGAAATCGAAAACTTCGAGAGATCGACGTTCGAGTTTTCAAGATTTGACTGTATATACATGTTTTACATGTCATAAACGAATGCGAGTAGCCGTGAAACTGATCTAGAGTGAGACCCAATTTTAGAGACCAACTTGAAGTGAGATATTACATATATAGAAACAATATTAGAGAATCTTTTTGATTAAATCTATTGAATGGCCATCTCTCTTGTAAGATTTCATTACCATTACGAATGTAGGGATCTTATAAGACCTTGTTGCCCCATCTTCATCTTTTTATGTGCTTGCAAAGTATGTTTTAGTCAGTCTATAACAAATCTACTAACTAGGAATCAAAATCCATGATAAAATACCTGCTGTGTGAGAGTTCACCCTTGTTTAATTCTTTTATTTCAAAATTTAGCAAATTTAAAAAATTGAGACAATTTCAAGCTTATTTGATACATTTATTTAGTATGACATCTGTCCTTTTACCATTCTGTTAATTCGTATTCCATATGTTCTCTGAACATTATATATTTGTATCATATGAATAATTCATTACCATTATCATTGATTTTACGGATGGATATTTCCTGTGATTTTTCTGTCAAGTCATCTGAGTTTAATTTTCTTTCAGGTATACCCAAGAATTTATCAAACAAGCTCCCAATAATGAGAGTGCATGGAATTATCTAAAGGGGTGAGTTATCAAATGAATATTGAATTATTATAATGACATAATTACAGCCTACGGAAAAAGTAAACTCATGTACTCAACTTGTACTGTGTGGTACATAGATTCCTAATTGAAATGAAAGGGCTAACATGGCTCTGTAGGGCCAACATGGCTGTGCAGTGAGATAAGAAAGGGCTGACATTGCTGTATAGTAAGAAATGAAGGGGCTAACATTGCTCTGCAGGGCTAATGTGGCTGTACAGTAAGAAATGAGAGGGCCAACATGGCTGTACAGTGAGATATGAAAGGGCTGACATTGCTGTATAATTTGAAATGAAAGGGCTAACATTGTTCTGCAGCAGAGTCCATATCTTCAGATTATAAGATTTTAGAAATAAGCCTTTTTGGAAGCTACACTTATTCCTGTCCTTTAGACTGTATAAAGGGAAGTCCTGTGATGTAACATTAGTTTGTTAGTACATTAAAGATCCCAAACTTCTCAATTTCTTAAAGTGTTAGGCATACATGTATGCCAAATATTGAGGCCCTTCCAGCATTCAGAGCCATTTCCATATGAGTAAAGAATTCTTGAATTGGATGTTAAACAACAAGAGAAATAGAAATGATAATACTGATATTGACAATGAATGTTAAATGGTTACTTCATATGTTTGTTGGGGAAATAAAGAAATAAGTTTTCTCTTTATAACCTGCTTTGACCACAAAAGTTTCTAAACACCCGTCTACAGCCATAGGTGCCAAGCATTGCAAAAATTTTCACCCTTCACTCTGACATCTCCATATAAGTTAAAGATTCTTGAGTTGAACGTTAAATGACATACATGTGGGGCCTCCGTGGCCGAGTGGTTAGCGTGTTCAACTTCGAGCCATGGGGTCCGGGGTTTGATTCCCGCAGTTGGCGGTCCCTGTCTTTCGGATGAGACAGTAAAAACCGAGGTCCCGTGTCACAGTAGGTGTTGGCACGTTAAAGAACCCTCCCTGCTCTACGGCCAGCAGTGCTGAGCACGGGCAAAATTTGTCGCCCTTCACTGGCACACTGTGACGTCTCCATATGAGTGAAATATTCTTGAGTGGGACGTTAAACAACAACGCAACAACAACAACGAATGACATACATGTAACAACCAACCAGTCTCTGATGCCATAACATGTTACCAGTGTTTTTCATATTGTATTTTGTTGTTCAGGCTTCTGATGGATTATGAGCTACACAAGTATCCAGGACTAATGGAGTTTTGTCAACAGCTATACGAGGAGAGATATCGCTCCCCTTATCTAATTGCCTGTATGATTGATGCCTATGAGGAAATGTTAGAACAAAACTGTGATGAACAAAAAGAGGTGCTAGAAAAAGCTGTCAAGGTAATTATAATGTGATAGAGAAATGTCATGCTTGGGATAACGTGCGATAAAGAATTCCTGTGGTTGAGACAAATCTGTGTCAGAATTCAGTTGTCATATGATAGAGAAATATCTTGATTTGGATAAAATCTAAGTCTGAATTTAGTTTGCAACAAATCTAAGATTTCTACGACAATTTTAAAGTCTGAATCCAGTTGTCATGTGATAGAGAAATATCTTATCGTGTTTGGAACAAATTTAAGTCTGAATTTAGTTTATGACAAATCTGAGTTTTTAAGATACAGTCTAACCTGTTTTAAGAGACTGTCCAAGGGAAGTAGCAAAAAGGGACACATATGACAGTTGGTTTCTTAATTCAGGTGATTTATATAGGAAAAATCCATTTTGGGAACCTTGGATTTAGGTCACATCAGACAGGTTTTCCTTTAATTCAGTGGGTCGCTACGGCAGGTTAGACTGTAAGTTGCAGCTGTGCAGCTGAACTTGTCGTGAGAGACCACCTGTCTTGGGAGACCATGGAACAGCTGTCATCAAAGTTCACCTTTCTTTAAAGATTTCATTTCTATGGCAGAAGGGGCAGATTCTGGATACAGGGTCCATTGTATCTGTAGTCAGATTTAAGGACCAGTGTACTGGTAGGTGTTGGCAATGATATAGAGGGGGGAATTTACTCCTCCATGGCTCCTGATCCCACTTCTGGGTTTTCAGAGTTCTATATTTATCCAATATTTACCAAATTTGTATGTTTGTCTCCTGAGTGTTGGCATTCTGCCATGTCTCTATGTAATGAGATATTCTTGAGCAGGACATATACCAACAGTTATACAGATGGAGAAATACATGTATGATAAGATAGTTGCTTTGAGAGACTGCTGAAGGGAGATTGACAAAAAAAGATCCCATGACATTGTCTCTGTATAGGTTGTTGGATCCTTTACTATTTGCCATGGTGGGTTTTTCACAATATTAATGAGAGCAACAAGCATTTCACAACTTTTTTGTGGTCAGTAAAACAGTTTTTAAGTATGACGCAAGCATCTTGTCAAGGATTGGTTGACAGCACAAGATATCCACACAGACATATGTATAGTATGTGACGTCAATACTGTTTATTATTGTACATGTACCTAAATAGTAAAACAGTCAGCGATTGGTCGAGAGCCATCATGTATCAAGGAGACAAAACTTCATATCTCCGTCATGTCTGCTACGTGTTTGGCATGTCTTCTTCTTGCAGAAACCCATGCAACTTATTAGAATGAAATGAAGTTGTCTTATGGAATTAATATTTCAGCCTGACCTTCACGAAATACGACTTGCCTTGGGTAAACAAATCATTCTGTCTCCCTGCAACCTGTGCAATAAATTTATGTAAATTATATTGAACTTGATAAAACAAACAAACAAACATTGTCTTGTCTTGATTTCATGATGATAGCCTTAAATAAGTGGTATATCAATATGTTGTTATTGGTTGCAAAGTTTTTACAGTCAACTCCGCAAATAACGAGATCGCATGTAACAAGGTACCGGTTGTTACGAGGAAATTTCTATTCCCGGTGCACTTTCCATGTATGACTTTGTAATTTTGAATAAGGAAGATCCGCAATAATGGTATAAATATCTTGCTGCCTTCAACTTCGTAATATGTGGAGTTGACTGTATTTTGTGACATTTTTTGAATGCTTATTTTGAATTTCATATTCATCAATTTGCTCATCATAAATTCCTCATTGTATCCTTTCCAGCTTTGTAATTCATTGGCAGAAGAATACGACACCATTCGTGGCGAATATTGGAATTATGTTTCACGAACTCTCGCAAACAAATTCGGAGATGGACTAAGCAACATACAACCACAGGAAGTGGCCTCATGAGGCACAGCTGTGAATTGTGGTATTCTGAGTCCCATGATGCATTGAAGGAGACGATTGCACACGTGTTCCAAGCTCACCGAAAAATTACCAGTTTTGAGACTTAACCGCCTGTACAATTATATTCCTGTTGTTTGTGATTTGTAACAGTGGATGTATTCGCCTGTGGAAATATTCACGTTTCTTACTCTCAGAAATCGCTTCTGTGTTGGAATATTTATACAATGCCTGGGCAAAGACCTCTCTTTCAATTAAAACATTCAATTAACAAGTATAAATTAGTGTTCTTATTTTTCACTTGATGCACCTGCACTTCATCTTATTGTCCTGAAACAGGAATGTGAAATAAAGGATGACAAAAACACGCTATTTAAAAACACGCTATTTAAACTAGGTATACCATAAAACCTATAAGAAGTTATAGCGTCAGTGAAAATTTCCACAGCAAGGAAAAATTCCACCGTATAATGTATTATAAAATGACTAAATAACAGATTCCTATTGAACAAGTTCCAAAATGATGGTTTTCATGGAAAATGTCTTTTTTTCCATATTTTTTTCTTCGATATGGCATATCCTCTGAATATTACTCATACCATGTGTTGTATATATTGTGAGATACAAAATCTACCTTTTGTAGAATAACTGAATTCCTGAAAATTAAGAATGCATGTACTTATACTGCTCTGCAAATAATTATGGATCCTGCCAGAATTGTGATGGAAGCCTTGTAGCGATAGCTTCATCTGTTGGTCTGTTGGGAACTTGGTCTGAAACACATTCATTTCCCATGCATAAAATCTGTAAAACCAGTCTTAGTAAGTAGAGGTATAAAACCTGGTGTCATTGGTGTTTGGGTGAGGTCTGAGAGATGGTTTCCATAGTTGAGGGATAAAACCTAGTGACATTGATGTTTTGGTAGGGTCTGAGAGATGGCTTCCATCTTAACTATGGTGGAACCTTGGAATGCCTCCATTATTGACACATCAGTGACTGATTATGGTGCCACATACCGATACAAGAGAATTGTGAAAAGAATAATGTAAAGTTGATCTATTTGTTGGCCTAGACATTGATTAATACTACTGGTATCTAAATCTTCTGGTTAATTACAGGTCATTTCACTGTTAACGTTATTTCTATAAGCAATTCTATTTATATACTCTTTGGACCCGAAGTTCCATATTACTCGTATCCACTTTGTCCAGCTTGAACAATTGTATCCCTGCTGTCATGAATTTCATACCTGGCTGTCTATTCAGATATTAATATTGGACTCTGTACATCATTTTAAGGTACAAAGATCTTCCATCTGTATCTTGATACAGATTTGCCATATTTGGTGTTTCGTTTACACCGGGCAGGTTACTGAGCACATCTGTCGTTGCTTACTTGTTTTCCAGCTGTTTTTTATCCTTTTTACAAATGTTTATGTTTTATTGTTGCTTCCATGTATTTGTCTTGTGTGAGGGTTCCCTAACCACATAACTCGTGCAGATTTGAGATTAAGTGTACAAATTCTGTAGTTCCTGTAAATACATGTATCTGTTTAGTGTAGATTGACAGAATTATTTTATAAATAATAAGGTTGTCATGGCAACAAGAAATGAGACGAAATAAAAGGTGGTTGTCGTTATAACTATCTGTATCAATGTGTAGTTTGATCTTGTATAGCTTGTATCAGTTACCTGGGAAATTTTCTCCTGTACTGTTGCCATATCACATTTTTTATAATCGTGAATAAACTTGCTAGCAGTAATTATTTCTATCCAACTGACTTACAAAAAACACTTATGCTTAAAGGATAACCAACATTATCTAAATGTTCTATAAGATGAAAAGTTCCATAGTACATTGAACATTAGAGAAATCAATGTACAGTTGAACATTACAGTTTAGCATTATCAATCTGGACGCCAATAATACGGATGCTTCACCTTCCAAAAAGAAAATTCATGGGAACAAATTTTTCAACGTACATGTAATTAATGACTAAATATAATATGTTACATATACATGTTTCAGTAATCTGGACTCTTCATTTAACTGAACATTTTTTATGAGAACATAAGTGTTTTGATTGATTTGGCTCAACTGTAATCTTAATTCTTCTTATTCTGTAAATGTTGTTATCTCCCCTGTTTTGTATCTTACAGCTTGTACATGTATTAACATCACTTTTATAAGTGAAATGGTGTAGGTGTGTTTACAATATGTAACAGTTGTAGAAGTCAATTAACGGAACTAGTTTATGTATGAACATGTATCATATTTATGTACATGTATTAGGTGATCCCCCATAATGCTTGTATGGGAAGGATGAATGGAATCTGAAATTAGGCTAGCAGATGGAAATCCAATGCTGACATCATTTCAGTGGGAAGAGTATGTAGAGTTATGTTAATCAGGCACAATCATTATCGGGTATCACATGGTAAGTGAAACACCTCCATTGTGACATGATGAGCAAACCTGCTTTGTATGTGGGATATATCCTGATATATAAGTCTGAAAATTCCCATATTCTACGAACAAGGGAGACAGCAAAGTTTGGAACAGGAAAATATGAATAGATAATGATGCTCACTGCCATGCATTTTTTGTATTTGAGTATACATTTTGTATCTGTCAACTTTGTATTACACTTATTCTTTAACCATGTACATGTAACAGGAAGAGCGGATTATGTAAATGTTATCTATCAGCCTGAAATAAGAATTAAACTTTTTAAGATTTAAATGAAGGAATGTTTGGGACACCCCCACCCCCATCCCCCAATCCTGACTCAGAGGATATTGTTTGATATTCATTTTGTGCCAAGATAAAGTTTTTTAAATACATCATCTGGTAAGGTCATATTAAATTTATTCTCAAGAGGTTTGTAGTCTTTAATTTGTGACTGTCTATTAAACAATTTGTATTTAGGAGTGGATGGAATTTTTGTTAGATGTAATTTTTGTACAAGATTAAACAGGCTTTTTTATTCATTGCATCTTCTGTATTAGCAATATATAATGGAAACTGTCCGAAAGGGACACTGCACAAACCATACTCCTGTAGAAATTTGACATATCCGATGGAACATTATTTTTCTTACTAATTTCTGTCAATTTAACCTCTGTTCAAACCAGACACTTTATATTCTGCATCTTTGACACAATATATGACCCCAATGCAGCATTTAGATAGGAAATATATTAGTATAAAACTGACATTTGATGATAGAAAGTATCATTTCCAACACTCTCATAGACTACACCAAATGTCTAAGTAATCAGGAATTTTTCAATTGAAAATGAAGTTATCAATTAGATATTCAAGCAAATTCTTATCGGAAAAGATTTAAGAAATCACAGGTTTAACATCACAGATATTGACAGCATCCCTAAACATAATTTGAATAGGAATAACACTTTCCAATATAGAAAGGTAATACATGTACTTCTCAAAAAGGGACACCTGTCCAAACGGGACAAAAGCTATGTCCCTGTGACTGTC
>JACSZP010008458.1:0-19205 GCA_016161895.1 Pinna nobilis | reverse complement strand
ATGTGTGTGTATATATATATATATATATATATATAGTGAAGAAAAATTATTAAGTTACATGTATATGAAAATCACAGAAAACAATGCGTCAATCATATTAAAAATGAAGAAACAATATACATGTACAATACTTACTGGAGTCTTGGTTAAAATACGGACTTTTGAAAACCAAGACGTTTAAATGAACACTAAATTTTTGCCAAAACACTTTTTTGCCAAGCTCTCTTGTATGTTCGAAATCAGAAACGCTAACGCTGGGATCTCGACAGAGAGCTGGACGGAGAGGTCTGTGTCTTAATAGGGCTTGTATGTTTTTCTGTCCTTCAGATTTGACAGTAAAAACCAAGATCTCGTGTGAAAAATATATCAGATACCTCGTTTCATTTGACTAAGAACTCCACAGGTCAAAATTTAAGAAAACCGTATCTAATTCGTGTCTCAACGAAAGAATGTTAAAAGATGTGCATATAACTTACAACAATAAATGTTTACGAGGAAATCCACTTTAGCTTCCTATAACGCATGTTCAATAACGCCAAACTCTATGTTGCAATGAAATCATGTTTTGTCAGTTTGTACCGTAGCATAAGAATTTGCAATCTGAACCATGAGTATGACACTGGAGTATATAATAAAAACAATTACTGACTATTATGGTGGTGAATATGATGTGATATGGACCTGAAAAATCTTGATATTGACCACAGCTAAAGCCTCAGTTCATATCACATTTTCGAGGTTCATATCACAATATATTCACCACCATAAAAGTCCATTAATGTATATTGTTAACTCCTTCGTTGAACCAACGAAGCTTCCTCTTCCTCTGTGTTGACTTACCTGAACGACGTCATAAAAATACCTTAGGTATGTTTCAATGCAACCCGTTATCGACTTTTAACTATGTCCCTGATCCGGTGGTTATTTTTTAAGCGAGAGAACAAAGGGAAGCAACCGTTAATACTTTTTGTTCGCTGATTTAATGATATAGTATCCTTATCTATAGAAAAGACTTCCTCGTCTTCCTCGTAATTACCAAGTTCAATTAAACTACGCCATGATAAGAGATTAAGTCATTGCACATTATTAAGTCTCTCTCTCTCTCTCTCTCTCTTACTCTGGAAAGGAGTTTCAATCCTGATAGCATTGATGCGCAGAATGTCAAATTTGTATCGTATACATTGCTGAGTGACATTTGCCACCTACATTGTCATACGGGTAGTACGGTTTCACATAACATGACATCCTCATTCTCCATGTCTCTTGAGTATGGGAACTCGCATTACCATTTGCATTCTGCGGATGTATATGTTAAAGTTATTTATGTCGCCATGCGGGTGATACGATTTCATGTGATTTGAGACCGTATGACCAGCATTGCAGCGCAGATAAACGTCCATGGACTTCAAAAGATAACGAAGACGACCACATCATCTGAACGTGTAATAAAATCTGATGCTTTAGTCTGTTGATCCGTAACCATCTCATACAATATCTATATTTCGGGAATAACTTTAATAGTATATATTGCCGGGTTGCTCATAGCTACCACTAACCACACGCATGGAACAGTCTATCAAATTTTTGGTCTCATACAGAATTAAGTTATGTTAAAGTACACATATATTTATTATTGTAGGGTTCAACATGCAATGACTGTCTGGTTCTGTCCGTCTGTGGTCCTTGCGCGGCATGCCAGGAAAGCAGAGAGCTGACAAATATGGGACTTCCATAACTCATTATATGGACTTCTACTGGCGAATGGTGGTCAACAGCTAAGCAAATCACTGATACAGTATTTGTGCAATATAAACTGTTTCTGAATAAAGACGGAGTTATTTTATATTGTTTTGGAGTTTCTTACTGTTCATTCACGGTGGTTTTTTTTTTTTTTTTTTTTTTTTTTTGAACGTTTGGCTTCTTAATCCTATGAATAACACTCAAAACAGCCAAATCCTTTTTTTTATTCAAGTTTCTCAGGCCTCCTTGCCGAGTAGCTGGAGCCTGACACTCAAATAATAGATAGTAAGACACATGAGAAAAAAATTGGTACATATTCCCACAGCTCTCCCTAAACAGCTTGATCAATAAAATCAGATGTCTTTCACCAAGGTAACATAAAAGTTCTGCATACAGACTTTGAAGGGTAAGGTCGTGTTATTTCTACATTGGACATTGAATTTAATAAATAATGACGAATTTAATTCATAACAAGAGTTCAGAAAGTAGAATATACCAAAGGTGTAGTCAATATTCAAAGTTAGAACACACAACGCCTTGGCCAGAACAAAGAGAGACGATGCAACAAACATCAATCAAAACAACAAACCTTAAAACTGAAATTGATTAACACGATCCTATTTAAACACCAGCCGTGAGTTAAGTTGCTTCGGAAGGATAGGATAAGTCTTAGGATTAAAAGAAAATTATAGGTTATACATGTAGTACACAGATGAATGGATGGGGAATGTACCAGGTAAAACACAACATTCTTCATGGTTTTGATACTTTATTTTTGCTTCTTTTGGCCAATGCATGTAAATTACAAGGAACCCCACTTTTATTATACCTTTATATACTGAAATTCCGCTTATTTGAAATGATTCTAATTTTACGTCTAAATTACTTTATCGGGTATTTCTAAAACCTTGTTTTTGAAAGAAACAGTCATTGCCCTTTAATTCCATTATATCCGGTTTTGAATGTATTTACTTATCAGTAAGTAAATGGGGCCGCCGTGGCATAGCGCTTACCGTGTTCGATTTCGAATCCAGAGGTCCGGGGTTCGAGCCCAAGCCACGGTACGGTTTACCGTCCCTGTTTTCGGATGAGACAGTAAAAACCTGTATAGTAGGTATAGACACGTTAAGAACCCTCCCTGCTCTACAGCCATAAGTGCCGAGCATAAGCTAAATTTGCACATGGTGAATTCTTCATATAAGTGAAAGATTCTTGAGTGGGACGTCAAACGACAATACAACAACAACAACAACAATTAGCAAGTAAATAAGTGAAATACAAATAACAGAAAATAATTTATTCAAAGTGGAACGAATGATTTATCTCCGTGGGCTGAGTATCAATACTGATAGTAATCTCTTTTTTAATTATTGTAAACTCAACCCGCTCACCGAGTCGACGCGCAGTCTAGCATCCATCTTGGCATTTGTTATTATTATTTTATGGTGGCGACCACAGTTAGTGTTAAAGTATCTATGATGATTTTTTTCAAATAAGAAAAGTTTTACTCTGGTAATAAGGGAGACAACTCTTAAGTCCTCGTGATAAAGTCATGACGCGTTTCTGTACTGGATAGGAAGCTGTCATTTAGAAGTTTGGGAAAGATGACAAAAACAAATATGAAAACATTTAACACAATGGGGGATACATCACAGGCTTTATCCAATGTTCTTCAGTTTCAATATTTAGTGTATGAGGAACGACCTTGCTGGATCCCGCTAGACATAATTCGACCAAGTAACGGGTTGTACATTACAATGTATATTGTCAGAACGGCAATAAAATTTGAGAATTGCTGACTTTTAACGAAACGCTGAGAAACCCTGTAACATCAAATTGTTTGTCAATAGCCTGTCTCTATTTTTAAAAAAATCATACAAAGAACAAGCTCTAGCGTCTCGAATCAGTTGAGCAACATGCACATCATATGCGGGTGAAGATGGAATGTGGCTACATAAATATGCGGATTACACGATGGAGAAATCGTTTGTCAAAAGTTGACTTATCTTTAGCGTAATAAAAGCATCGCTTATAAACAGCGGATATGCATTTAAGGTCGAAGTATGTCGGTCACGTGACACACTTCGTAAATCTTCGGCTCCGCCAGACATGAACGTGGCGAAAAAAAGATAAAATAACGGTCCGCATTTTGAACCACTTCATCTATATAATGCATACATATTTCTTAGCCGCTGTTCATCTTAATTTTGTGAAAAAGTAAATGTGATTTTTCTATTTTCTACTTCCGTGAATAATGAAAAGTGGATCCAAACGTAAATAAAGTTCATTTCATAATAGCCCCACTGCAGGCGCGGATCACGAATTTGAGAATGGGTTGTCACATCATGTAGATACTAATACAAAGTAGAGCTCATTATACTAGAAGACACAGTATAAATCTCTTGAAACGTCAAAAATAAACATGAATTAAGTCATACACATTCTCTCTCTCTCTCTCTCTCTCTCTCTCTCTCTCTCTCTCGTGCGAATTATGTCCGTGTATTTCGTTCTACATAAAAGGCATCGGTCATAACGGTCATACCCGTAAATTAATATAGCATGATTGCATCATTTATGCTTGCGAATGCATCTCTTGCCTGTTTGAAAAGCATCGCTTAAAACAGCGGATATGCATTTAAGGTCGAAGTATGTCGGTCACGTGACACACTTCGTAAATCTTCGGCTCTGCCAGACATGAACGTGGCGAAAAGAAGATAAAATAACGGTCCGCATTTTGAAACCACTTCATCTAGATAATGCATACATATTTTTTAGCCGCTGTTCATCTTAATTTTGTGAAAAAGTAAATGTGATTTTTCTATTTTCTACTTCCGTGAATAATGAAAAGTGGATCCAAGCGTAAATAAAGTTCATTTCATAATAGCCCCACTGCAGGCGCGGATCACGAATTTGAGAATGGGTTGTCACATCATGTAGATACTAATACAAAGTAGAGCTCATTATACTAGAAGACACAGCATAAATCTCTTGAAACGTCAAAAATAAACATGAATTAAGTCATACACATTCTCTCTCTCTCTCTCTCTCTCTCTCTCTCTCTCTCTCTCGTGCGAATTATTATCAATATACATGTAGCTTTTGTTTAATCGGAAAAGGGATATGCGATTCTAGATATCTTAGCTTGTAACGGGAACTGGTAGGTAGCGCAGTTGATAGAGTAACCACACAGTGAGGGAAGGTCTGGGTTAGAATCCAAGTCTGGCCGCAACCGTTTCCTGGCCTATTACTATGTGCACACTTATTATTTTATTGGTGACTTTGTTCTTTCGTATACATATATTCAGTATCTTTATCACATCCCGTCATTTTGTTGTTCGCTACCATCGGGTGACACTTATTCCCGGATTGAAACAAACGTGACACAACTGGAAGAGAAGTTGTTTTTCCTTCCGGAGAACATTTTGACTGTCTCATTCGATATTTCATTCTAAGGATAAGAGTTTTCTAAAACTGAGATGCGCTGTAAGCCAAACTTTTCATCTGAAAACATATACAATGTACATATAGTAATCTTACCGGAATGTACAGAAGAGCTTCACATGAAGTGTGAGAGGTCCTATGTGTAACACCTTTTAAGCTACCTTGGTTACGCCTCTCAGTTTAGAAAAGTCATTCTAGTCCGCTTTTCTCTAAACTGTACTCAAATGAGTAAATTCTTAAATTATGACCTAAGATATGTCCGAGAATAGTTATTATTATTATCCCGGGAACTGACTAAAAGGTAAATGCTGACGGTTTGGTGATAACAAATTAGGCGACCCAGACTTAGAAAAAGAAAAGCAAAATCCAGGATCTATGTACATTGTATCTATAACCTTTAAAGAAAGCACGGATACTATGGTAAATTTATTAACGTTTCCTCACAATAATTTGTATTAATTTATCATAAAAGAGTACTGCAAAACTTTGCCTATTAAGCACTTCACTACATCAGCATTGCTGTAACTGCACATTGGCGAAGGCTAAAAGAGTAACCCTGGATGACCCGGTACGTAAATGTTTTATAAAACAGATTTCCCTGTGTATGATTCAGATCCTTGTTAACATAGGTCTTACGCTTTACTTGACAACGCCCCCTGTCATCCTTCTTTTCAGAATTTAGTCTGTAAATGGATCTTTTCCTATTCATATAGGACAACATCTGTCGGCCAGGAAGCTTTAAAATATATATTGACTCAAGTAGTTCTACTCACCGCTTTCTAAACAAGTCACTGTATGGTTTATAGCAAAGTACTGAAAGTACAGATTAGACCTAGGAGTGAAATTGATATCTAAAATATAACAATTTGTTTTAAGAACTTTCTTAAAGAATGATGGAGGAAAGTACTTTCAAGTTTTTAGATACAGACTTTACGTTTCAGGTAGCTTGAGTGCTTTGAGAGGTATTTTTAAAATAAAATCAAACAACTGTTTTTCCCAAGAGCTAAGATTTAACCGTTTTGGATGTACTTTGTAAGTATCTATATAAGTAATCTAATAAAATTCTGTTCTCTCATTCATTATTTTACTCATGTTTGCAAAGGTAAAAGTAAGAAAAGAGTCTGCATTATTGAAATTTGTATTCATAACAAATTCAATTAAGGGTTGTTTTGCATTTCTCTAAAGAACGAAACGGAGCGTGAAAAAAAAACTCTGTGAAGCACGAACGCTCTGTTGCGTTCATGCCCTAATAATACAAGAGAAATGCAAAACAATCCTTATATTTACATTTTTTCTAATTTTCTGTTAAACTTTTGTACGCTGTAACCTCCTTTTCAACAGGACAGGGGGAGCGGTTCGTATTATGTAACCGCTCAGTAGCTGTCGGGTGAGAGAAGAAGGTTCTTTTTTTCTGCCCTTACATAATGAAAAATATTGGGATTTACTTTCTTTTCTCCACACCATTTTGATAAAACATATTGTCTTGAAATATCTGAATTACCTGTCATTCGATCTGTTTGTCATTTCTAATAGACCACCCCTGATGTTCAACCACCCGATGGCGGAGTGTTAACTGGGTCAGGTGTAAACTGCCAATGGCGGCAACAACGTGGAGAACACGACTGGCCTACGTGTCAACCGATTTGAATATTTACTAGCGAATTCCGATACTTTATCATGGGAACATAACACAGAAAGTTTGAGAATAACTAAAGATAAAGAAAGCAAGTATTTCTTGTTCTTGACAATTGACAATAACCACTGCATGTCTATTTTGCAATGTTTGTTTTGATCAGCTGATCAATCCGCTGACTTGAGATTCGTACAATGCCGGTTTTGTAGGCTAGTTTCTATGTCAACAAACTCGAGTTCCTCAATGCAATTGGCTGCAGAATTATCTGCTTCACCGATATCATCATTGAATAAGAGCTCCTCGGTTGTGGGCATCTAAAATGTTTAAGCATAACCTCGACATGATGAGAAAGTCGTACTGTGACGTAGCCAGCACGCGAACACAATCAGAAAAAAATGACGGAGCCTACATACACGATTTTTTTTCTTTATTGTCTTTTTCCTTTTTTCTTGTAATGATATTTTATGCTCGTTAAAAACAAACAAATAAATTTATAATTTGTATTCATTCATTCATTTTGAAATTTCAGAGGCTTGTTTTCACAAAACCTTCACTAAAAATAGAAAGGGTTTTCCCGATGTTTATGTATACTCATCCGTCAACTTAAAGTAACGCGGTTTTCTTCGGTAAAGCCCACGCGCCTCACTGTATTTATTGCATGATGAACATTTTCGTACAATATAGGTGCAATGTAGAAAATTACGGTCGGTATGTAAATATTCTATAATAAACATTACTGTGAAGATGATAAAGTTAAAACAATATCAACAACTTAATTGAGGTCCCGTCAAACAATAGATGTCTTTACGTTCCTCACTTCTTATCGGTGTCTTCTCATTTATCCAACTTTTGATAATCCCCTATTCTCACTTATCCAACTTTCCGATTTAAGCACAGGTAAATTGTTTTGACAGTAATTATAAGGTGCAAGGTAGATAAAAGTCTGGAAAATTTGTTCCACCCTACACAGAGAAAAACAAAGAGAACTTAACTAAAATTCATTAAATGTATTTTGATTTTAGCAAAAAATATATTTTAAATAAGTAAACATTTTCATGTACTTTCTTTCACTGAGGTATCATTATGCTTTGCACAATCCTCCATCAAATAAAAGCATTGCATCATACATCCTTAGACATATCGATACTTATGATTTGCTTAATACAAAACATACAGTTTACATTAGTGTAACAGATGATGGGGGTATGTTCCCAATGCCATATACCTCATTAGCCTGCTCTCCCCCTTTTTTCTTGTTTACGGCTATTAACGGATTAAAACTACTCCTGTATTTGAATCATAAGTTTAACGACATGCGCTGCAGGAGCTGTATTTCCCTTTGGAGCACTTGGCTCACTTTAAGTTTTGAGTTCGGTTCGTGTTACTTTATTTTTAGCTTCATGTGTTGCTATGTGAATTACTGTTTGTAGTTCATGTGTTGTCTCCCTTTGTTTTGGTCATGGTTTTGTCTGTAGATCAAATTTTTAAATGTCTGCTTGGTATCATCAATTTTCTGTTTTTATACGTGAAGAATTTCTAAAGTCGCCGCTGACAGATTCATGCAGGAAATGTACACAAAAAACTAAATTCGAGTTGAAACAGTCAATAATTCATGATTCGTACTGAGATATCTCTCTTAGTGCAAACTTTGCACATCTATTACTTATTCCCAACGGTATAACCGAACAAACCCTTTTTCCTTGTGATTTCTGCATTAACCCAATATAACAACATCACCAACAGAAACACCAGGAAAAAACCACCAAAAAAAAAAAAACACAACGCTGTGGTGTTTACTGGAATGCAGAGGAAGTACGACAGAAAAATCAAGGAAGACCAAGAAGGCTAAAAACTAAAACTATAAACAAAAAATAGGGACATTCATGTGGATACAATCAACTATTTATATTGACACTTATTCGGAAGTGTTAAATATTGCAATATGAATACATGTTTCATATTTCACAATGACCACTTTAGCTGCAATACAACACTAGCTATAGCTGAATAAGAACGTCAATAAAAGTCAAGCTCTTAAGAATGGCCCAATTCTAAGACGATATAAGTGTATTGCCGGTTTTTATATTAACAATAGTGAAATTGAATACACAGATACTAGGCATACAGTGAGCTACGTCTTTACGCAGCAAAGAAGATGTTATACTTCCTGTTGCGTTGAAAATATAATTCATTCTGCCGCTAGACATCGACGGAGCACCAAAGAAACATTTGAGAGTTATGATATTTTATAAAATGTCTATGTAATTGAAAACTCGTTGCTGTAATAAGGTTTGAAAGTATTGAAGTATTCTTCACCCAATTGAAATCAAAGTAATTTTCTTAAGTAAAGCAATTTTTCTTTTAACTTTTGTTTTTACAAATGAAGGAAACTACATGTGTTTTTCTTACAAAGGATTTTAATCAGAAATTTTCATTTTCCTTCAAACGGATTTGCTACAAAGCTTGTGATGTTAAGTACTCGAACAACAAATATTGTTTTAGGGGGATAATAATTATTCTCCAAACAATAAAGGAGGTATCCTCAAATTATTATCACATTAACTCGCATTCAAGCTGTTGACAACGTCATGAACATATCGCTGCCAAGTCAATGGTCTATTTTTTCAGAAAAATATGTATACATGTATTTTCTTAACACTGAAAAGGAACTGGAAAACTTTGTGATGAAAAAAGTGGATTTGCAACATGGTTTTTACGTTTACAATTATAACATCGCTTCAAATACATGTACATATGCATTTTTTATTTTATTATTTAAGCTATAGTGGGATGAATATAATCTAATTTCCTCCAAACGGAAGCATTCTTGTACAAATAAAATGAAATACAATAAAATACTATTTTTTCCGTAATACATTTATTTTCAAAATAGTATCTTTTTTTAAAAAAAAAAAGAGTGTCTTATTTTATTTATAGTGGGGTGCCTTGAAATTATTTATTTCATTAATTCGCATTCCAACTACATGTATTGACATGGCAATACATCACATGGGCGTTCTGTGACCCTTTTTGCAAAAAATAACTACGATAAGAAATGCTATATACCGGCTTATTTTCGCCCTAATGCATTTAAAACAGTTTCGTCCAGTTTTAATTCGCCCAGTCTCGTCATAATTCTACCAATGAATAAAGCGTTTGAATTCGCCCAGTTTTGAATTTGCCCACTGACGAATAGGGCAAAAGGGGCGAAAATCAAACCTGTGTGAATTTTTTCTTGTTTACAGTAATAGTCACTTGTAAGTAGGAAGTGTATGTAATTTTATTATTGAGTATTAGCCAAATTATGCATTTATGTCAATAAATATAGTTGCAATCTGACACGTAGTTTTCATAAAAATCATATTGTTACATTTGGTCAAGTTTTATACTATAAAATGTACAAAATTAATGATAGATTAAAGAAAAAAAACTGTTCACTTACGATTGGGAGGGATTTTAAAATTATAAGATTTTCTGTGAAATGGGTTCCAGAACCGATGTCACATCTTCCAAAAGGCGTTTATACAATACGAATGCTCGTCACTACCCAATGATGAGTGTCGTAGGTCATCCTTTTGAATTTAGAGATATCCGTCAACGGATTGAAAAACAAATGGGAGATATAACGAATTCGTTTTTTACAATGCAATATATTTATCTCAAGACCTTGGCGTAGACTGAATAGTCGCTTTGGTGTGGCTTTTGAGTTCTCGTCTAGATGATGAAAGGTCTTGGGCTTACACCGCAGTGGGACCCAAGTCCTTCGGGTCGTCCATTGGTCGAACCACACACACAAAAGAAGAAAATAAATAAATAAATAAATAAATAAATACATTTGTAGATAAATAAATAAATTAATAAAGAAATAAATAAGAAAGAAATAAAAGATAAAGAAAGAAAGAAATGGATAAATAAATAAATAAAAAATATAAAAATGTATGAAAAAAATAAATAAATTGACCGATGACAAGTATCCATGGGATCAACAATAACAAACCTTAAGACTTTCCCGTTGTATTTACGCAACATAAAAAATGTGTTTAAATTTTACAGAAAATCAAGGCAATATGCAGATGCAGCCAGCACCAGGGACGGTAGTGGTGACCCAGCCGCAAATGCAGTAACCCTCCCAGCCGCAAATGCAGCAATTCTCCCAGCCGCAAACGCAGCAACTCCATAACACTCTTCTGGTGACTGGACTTGAAGGACACAGAGATTGGTCTACAAGTCTATTTGATTGTTTTTCAGACATGGGATCATGTAGGTATAATGCACGAAATTAACAAACTCATGAACGTTTTTTGGGTTTATTTTCCTATGATAGTTCGTAACAATGGCGTTTTGTCACCAGGCAAACCGGATGCAGTTATGGCGGAAATACATCCGGGTTTGGCCGACACCTACCGCGGAAGTAACTATTCCGTGTCCATGTCCTAATTTCAGATTTTACTTTCACAAGTTGAAAAAATAGTGTAAAGGACACGGGCAACGGAAGGAACGGTAACAATTAACAACGGTATGTTAAGATTAAACAGAAATTGATACGTCGACCTTTATACACTCAAATGTGTGTTAGATATGAAATGAATGCATCTCCAAAACATATGCAACGTTTTTGTTAAGTTTTCATAAATATCAGATGTTAAATAACCAATAGCTGTTTTCAATCGGTTGTAAACCGATCCAACCTAGTGCAGAAACGTCATGATGCCGCAAAACAAGCGATTTTACGTAGGAAATATATTAGGGTAAAGCATCATTAATACTCATTGATTTTGCTTGAATTTACGCATTTTGGTTGTTGCTCAGTCAACTTGTACAAATTCACATTTTACGTGTTAAATCGGGTTCTATAAAATATGGCGGACGAGTCAAATTATTTAATGGTCAATTTCAAATATGAAATTTTAATTTGGCATACTACATTACAATGGTTGGTTGAATGTTTTGTTTTTTAACGTTCCACTCGAAAAAACTCACTTTTACGGAGATATTACCGCCAGTAAAGGGGGACATATTTTGTCTATACTCGGCACTTATGGTCGTAGAGCAGGGAGGGTTCTTTAACATGCGGACAACTACTGTGACACGTGACCTCGGTTTTTACTGTCTCATCCGAAAAACAGGGAGAGCCAAACGCAGTGTGATTCGGATTCGAATCAACAGCCTCATGATGAGAAGACAGCCAGACACCCCAGGAGGACACGGAGTTCCCATACTACTATGGTAAATGGCCACGGAAGTCCCATACTACTATGGTAAATGACCACGGAGGACCGATACTACTATGGTAAATAGTCACGGAGGCCCCATACTCCTATGGTAAATGACCACGGAGGCCCCATACTACTATGGTAAATAGCCACGGAGGCCCCATACTACTATGGTAAATAGTCCACGGAGGCCCCATACTACTATGGTAAATGGCCAAGGAGTTCCCATACTACTATGGTTAATAGTCACGGAGGCCCCATACTACTATGGTATATGGCCACGGAGGCCCCACACTACTATGGTAAATAGTCACGGAGGCCCCATACTACTTTGGTAAATGGTCGAGGAGGCCCAATACTACTTTGGTAAATGGTCACAGAGGCCCCGTACTCCTATGGTAAATGACCACGGAGGCCCCATACTACTATGGTTAATAGCCACAGAGGCCCCATACTACTATGGTAAATAGCCACGGAGGCCCCATACTACTATGGTAAATAGCCACAGAGGCCCCATACTACTATGGTAAATGGCCACGGAGTTCCCATACTACTATGGTATATGGCCACAGAGGCCCCATACTACTATGGTAAATAGTCACGGAGGCCCCATACTACTATGGTTAATAGTCACGGAGGCCCCATACTACTATGGTAAATAGTCCACGGAGGCCCCATACTACTATGGTAAATAGCCACAGAGGCCCCATACTACTATGGTAAATAGTCACGGAGGCCCCATACTACTATGGTAAATATCCACAGAGGCCCCATACTACTATGGTAAATGACCACGGAGGCCCCATACTACTATGGTAAATAGCCACAGAGGCCCCATACTACTATGGTAAATAGCCACAGAGGCCCCATACTACTATGGTAAACAGCCACAGAGGCCCCATACTACTATGGTAAATAGCCACAGAGGCCCCATACTACTATGGTAAATAGCCACAGAGGCCCCATACTACTATGGTAAATGGCCACGGAGGCCCCATACTACTATGGTAAATAGCCACAGAGGCCCCATACTACTATGGTAAATGGCCACGGAGTTCCCATACTACTATGGTTAATAGTCACGGAGGCCCCATACTACTATGGTATATGGCCACGGAGGCCCCATACTACTATGGTAAATAGTCCACGGAGGCCCCATACTACTGTTGTAAATGACCACGGAGGACCCATACAACTATGGTAAATGGTCACAGAGGCCCCGTACCACTATGGTAAATGATCACGGAGGCCCAATACTACTATGGTAAATGGTCACGGAGGCCCCATACTACTATGGTATATGACCACGGAGGACCCATACAACTATGGTAAATGGCCACGGATGTCCCATACCACTATGGTATGTCCACGGAGGCCCAATACTACTATGGTAAATGTCCGCAGAGGCCCCATACTACTATGGTAAATATCCACGGAGGCCCTTTACTACTATGGTAAATAGTCACGGAGACCCCATACTACTCTAGTAAATGGCCACGGAGGCCCCATATTACTATGGTAAATAGTCACGGATGTCCCATACTTCTATGGTAAATTTTCACGGAGGCCCCATACTATTATGGCAAATGGTCACGGAGGACCCTTACTACTATGGTATATGACCACGAGGCCCCATACTACTATGGTTAATGGCCACGGAGGTGTAACGGAAAATACGTTGAGCAGGGAAAAAGTTTGCTTTTCACTGAGTACGCTTGCGCACACATATTTGCATATTTGTTGACGGTATGCGCAGGTGCGAAGATTGCGTCCTTGACGACAGCTTCTGGGGTCAAAGGTTTATTGAGACAAGTAAATATCTTAAACTCGAAGCATATGGCAATTGATTACATTGTACTTAACAAAGCACTTTGTTATCTCCCAGAGATATTTAAGTAGCAGGGATCAGAAGGAAAAAAAACATAAAAGGCATGAAAAATGTAGCCATATGTCAAATTCTACTGTATGAGTCGAGTCGCAGGCGACTTTCCTGTGGCGCAGTAATTCTTAGGCTACCTAGTGACACAAGAGTCGAGTATCAATCTGTCCAATAAGCATGAATTGATGTTTGTTTTTGCCTGTGTTTATTTCATTTGTATCTCTTGTACATTTCATTCAGTACCTCGAATAAAATTATTTAAAAGCGATCCATGTGTAGAGCCAAATTTTGTGAAACCATCTGCGAACAGGGGAGGGGGGGGGGGCAGAACAGAATATAAGCGAGAGAGCGTGTGCACTGATACAGTTGGAACAGTCGAAATAGAGAAAACAAAAAGGGACTTTACCTTTCTTCCTTTACATTACGAAACATTTACACACTAGTTGTTCCTCATCGTACAAATACATTCAAGAGTTATACAGAAATCTGCCTTAACTTTTTTTCTGAACCTCAAAGTTAGTTACCGTGAAATGTAGGAAAAAAAGTTCACCTGGTAAGAATTTAACCAGTCAGATAAAATAGTTAATTTTCTTTCCTTTTTTTGTATTATCTTGCCCTCTTTTTATTTTAAAAAAGAATTATGATGATTCCCGTGTCTCAACGTTTTCCCTCAACATATTTACTTGACATAATTTAGGGGGAAAGTTAGCCAGGGAAAATGAAACAGAAAATTAGCTTATTTTCGATTTTTTTCTGTTTCCGACAATGTTCGAGTGGATTGAAAAGCTATCCTAAATTCTTTATGTCACGTTTTTCTTGAACAACTTTCCCCGGTGTAATGCGTGAAAAAAATTGGTCAGAAAAAAGTTAACCATCAGGAAAAAAAAATCTTGTTTTATATATTTTTTCCTTTGCAAACTTTTACACATTTATTTCATAAATAATAAGATATATAGAGTTTTTAAAATCTGTGTCTCGACCTTTTTTCCTTAAATGAAATTTATTTACTGTGTTTTCTGTGCTACAGGAAAAGAGTTCACCTGGGAAAAACGTTAACTGGTCAGAAAACATAGCTACTTTTCTATTCGTTTTTGTGCATTGTTCTTGACATTGTACACGTATACTGATAAGTTATCATAAATTTTGTATGCCAACTTTCTTCCTGGTTAACTTTTTTCCCGTGTGTATTGCAGGAAAAAAGTTCACCTGGGAAAAAGTTAACCAGTCAGAAAACATAGCTACTATTCAATTCGTTTTGTCCTTTGTTTCTGACGTTATACACGTTTGTTAAAAAAAATTCAAAAATTGTCTATGCCAACTTTCTTCTTGGTTAACATTTTCCCGTGTGTATTGCAGGAAAAAAGTTCACCTGGGAAAAAAAGTTAACTAATCAGATAACATAGCTACTTTTCTATTCGTTCTTCTTTTCCATTTCTTTCTGACGTTATAAACGTATGTTAAAAATTTGTCAACAATTCTGTATACCAACTTTTTTCCTGGTTAGCTTTTTCCCCTTTTGTATTGCAGGAAAAAAGTTCACCTGGGAAAAAAGTTAACCAGTCAGAAAACATAGCTACTTTTCTATTCTTTTGTCCATTTTCTTGACATTGTACACGTAAATTGAGAGGTTTTCATGAATTCTGTATACCAACTGTTTTCCTGGTTAACTTTTTCCCCGTGTGTATTGCAGGAAAAAAGTTCACCTGGGGAAAAAGTTAACAAATCAGAAAACATAGCTACTCTTCAATTCGTTTTTGTCCTTTGTTTCTGACGTTATACACGTTTGTTAAAAAATTTTCAAAAATTCTCAATGCCAACTTTCTTCCTGGTTAACTTTTTTCCCGTGTGTATTGCAGAAAAAAAGTTCACCTGGGAAAAAGTTAACCAATCAGAAAACAGCTACATTTCTATTCGTTTACACGTATGTTAAAAATTTGTCAACAAGTCTGTATACCAACTTTTTTTCCTGGTTAGCTTTTTCACGGGTGTATTGCAGGAAATGAGTTCACCTGGGAAAAAAGTTAACCAGTCAGAAAACAAAGCTACTTTTCTATTCTTTTGTCCATTTTTCTTGACATTGTACACGTAAATTGAGAGGTTTTCATGAATTCTGTATACCAACTGTTTTCCTGGTTAACTTTTTTCCCGTGTGTAATACAGGAAAAAAGTTCACCTGGGAAAAAAATAACCAGTCAGAAAACATAGCTACTCTTCAATTCGTTTTGTCCTTTGTTTCTGACGTTATACACGTATGTTAAAAATTTGTCAAAAATTCTGTATACCAACTTTTTTCTTGGTTAACTTGTTTCCCGTGTGTATTGCAGGAAAAAAGATCACCTGGGTGAAAAGTTAACCAATCAGAAAACATAGCTACTTTTCTATTCGTTTTGTCCTTTGTTTCTGACGTTATACACATTTGTTACATTTTTTTCAAAAATTGTCTATGCCAACTTTTTTCCTGGTTAACTTTTTTCCCGTGTGCTTTGCAGGAAAAAAGTTCACCTGGGGAAAAAGTTAACCAATCAGAAAACATAGCTACTCTTCAATTCGTTTTTGTCATTTGTTTCTGACGTTATACACGTTTATTAAAAAATTTTCAAAAATTCTCTATGCCAATTTTCTTCCTGGTTAACTTTTTTCCCGTGTGTATTGCAGGAAAAAGTTCACCTGGGAAAAAGTTAACCAATCAGAAAACATAGCTACATTTCTATTCGTTTTTTTCATTTGTTTCTGACGTTATACACGTATTTTAAAAATTGTCAAAAATTCTCTATGCCAACTTTTTTCCTGGTTAACTTTTTTTCCCGTGTGTAATACAGAAAATAAAATCACCTTGGAAAAAAGTGAACCAGTCAGAAAACATAGCTACTTTTCTATTCTTTTGTCCATTTTTCTTGACATTGTACACGTAAATTGAGAGGTTTTCATGAATTCTGTATACCAACTTTTTTCCTGGTTAACTTTTTTTCCCGTGTAATACAGGAAAAAAAGTTCACCTGGGAAAAAAGTTAACCAGTCAGAAAACATAGCTACTCTTCAATTCGTTTTTGTTCTTTGTTTCTGACGTTGTACACGTATGTAAAGAAGTTATAATAAATTCTGTACGCCAAACTTTTTCCCTGACCAAATTAATTGAATTAACATCGGGACATACTGTTTCCGAAGCACGTTATTTTATTGCGGAGGTGAACGGGGTGANNTCAAAAAGTGAACTTTTTTCCTGGTTAACTTATTTTCCGTTACACCTCCAATGTAAATAAGAAACCCCCCATTATCAATAGACCCTTTATAAACTGTAACTACGGTTCAGTGATGTTGGTTGACACAGTGAAACAGATACCTTCAAAAAACACAGATGTCGTTATAGTAACTGTTTTTATTCTTGACGCCATTTTCCGGGAATCTGTATCATTTTCAAAACCAAAATCACATGACCACAGTTACATTTAAATGGTCTATGATCTTAAGTGCCAAGCATGTTTTAGTTTTTACAAGCATTTGGTGATGTCTCAATATGTATAAAATTATTGAGTAGGATGTTGTGCAACAACTCAAGAACACCAATTTCAAAAATAGTTTCTTTGTTATTCAGGTCTGTGTACATGTTTCTTGTACCCCTGCGCCGTCGGTAGGATATCGTCTAGACTTAAGGAAACGCCATGTACAACATCCTGTGTACCAGGTGCTACCCTGGTTTTGAGGAATAGGATTCGGACAATGGGAGGTATCCGTGTAAGTAATGAAACCTTTTGCATACTTTTGTGACAACGACTAAGTGAAAGAACAAAAATGCATATGAGAAGTACATTTTATTATTAAGTATTGTCAGTAAGTTATTTGATCACCTCATACTTCAGTATAGTTAAAGTTACTACATGTAGGTATAAGTTGTTGTTATTGTTGTTGTTATAAGTTGTTGTCGTTGTTGTATTGTTGTTTAAAGTCCCATTCAATAATATTTCACTCATACGGAGACGTCACCGTGTGTCGGTGAAGGGGGATAAATTTTGCCATATTCGACACTTGTGACCGTAGAGTAGGTAGGGTTCGTTCACGTGCCAACACCTACTGAGACACGGAACCTGGGTTTTTACTTTTTCATCCGAAATACAGGTACAGCCAACCGGAGCGTGGCGCTGCGCAGATTCGAACCCCTTACTCTTCGATTCGAAGACGAACACGCTATCCACTCGACCACGCCCCCCCCCCCCCCCCCCNNAGTAAGTGTTATTTTTAAGAACACCAATGTGAATAGATGAAATTGATTTCATTTCTATAATCCGAACTTATTGGCGAAAATATTATTTTTTCCGATGTCACCGATTCGCCGAAATATTTTTCCCCTTAATTTTGTAACCCGAGTTTAACTTGCATCATACAATTTGGATAACGTAAGGATGCATGCACACTCGGCGTAGGAATTAAATGTCACGAAAAATGGTATAAATTATTCCGCGAAAATATAGTACCGAATAGTACCGCGTAGTAATCTGTGTTTACAGTAATGCGGTCGTTCGATTTGTGAGATCAACGTAACTTAGAATACCAGACTCCTGGTGAATCGGTTTCACTGCAATGATAACTTTTATATTGGTTGGCCTCAAGATAACGCTCAACTGTATACAGTGGCTATTTGTACAGTTGTATATATTTTTTCATATTGTAGGGATCCATATGCAATGACTGCTGGACTTTACTCTGCTGTGCCCCCTGTGCGACATGTCAGGAACTCCGGGAGCTTAATAATATGGGAATTCTATAAATCTCCATATGGACCTTTGTTTATCACTACGCTATGGACAATATTGCTTCATTTGATTTCCTTCATGTAAACTCAAAACTTATATTTCTTATTTTTAGCATGCTTAATACTTAAGTCCAGAAACAAACTTTACATCAGCAGAAGCTCGCATTTACATATTGTAGCCCAGTATTATATTCTATCTCCAATTTCCATGGCTTCAATGGGAGTTTAAACATTCGTCCTTGCGCTATAAATATTTTGAAAAAAAATCATCAGTTCATTCTCGTTTTCAGTTTAACATCTGTGTACAAACTTTTTCTATTTGCTGATTCTTTTTGTTTTCATTCCTCATGTCTTTCGTTAATAAACGGCTTTTTTAGTTACATTTTCTTTAGATATAAACTCACCTATTGGAAATATTACGGTTTTGTACTCATTTGAAAACTGG
This sequence comes from Pinna nobilis, assembly GCA_016161895.1. Lineage (NCBI taxonomy): Eukaryota > Metazoa > Mollusca > Bivalvia > Pterioida > Pinnidae > Pinna > Pinna nobilis. The sequence continues at coordinate 107 of JACSZP010008458.1, read as the reverse complement.
GCCCGAAATCACCAGAAAAACTCAAGCTCAAACTCAAATAAATAAAGTGTAAAATGCGTTTAAACATGTGTATTAATATCATATCATTCAAATATCAGTAATAGTTT